>OX456526.1:25077726-25357726 GCA_949748255.1 Eustalomyia histrio | reverse complement strand
TTGGGCAGAGTACTAATAAAATAAATTTTTCTACTCTTTGGTCCACCGAAAAAATTTAAAAAAATCACATCTGGGTGAATGTCTGCGTTTGAGGAAAAACTTAAATGCTAAATTTCGACTGAGTGATTAAGAGCACTTTTTGCCTGTACATTTTTATTTTTTTCTACGTTCTTATTGGATATTCCTTGGGCTAGTTCAGAATGTTAAGGCGAATTCTTCTCGTGTGCAAAATTTTTAGTATTTTATCAGTGAATTAGCTCAAATATTAGATTTATAGCCAAAACGGTCTAGCCTTTGGAACCACCATTTATACCAATAAATACATTATCAGTGAAATAGCCCATACGCCAAGGAATACATATTTAAATTTTCATGACTTAAGAGCTTTTTGCTCCCCATTTGTACCGCGTTCCTGTCGGAAAGAATGTTCCCAGCGAAAATTCCAAAAAGTACCAAATCAATGATGTAGCGTATATTTTAAATTAAATTTTTATAGCCAAAACAGTTTGGACTGGCCGGTAAGGGAGATTCTTTCTCCTTTAAGACCACATTTTTACCAGGTGTCTGGCAGAAATTTTAAATGAATTCACGCAAATTTCAGGTTTTTACCAAGGGAGAACTCCCCTTTTTGCCCCTCCCCGTAGGAATTCCCAAAAACCCTGTCTTAACGGATGTCTAACGTATGAATATAAAAACAACTCATATATGGGATAAAAACTTTGAGGCATAGATTTTTTCAAAACAATTGGAATTCACTAGCAAAAAAGAAAAAAAAACAAAATGCCTTATAGCCTGTTCCTCGATCTCGAACGAAAAACTAGTCGAACGATAGCAAGTCACTCGAATTCGAATCAATTTGGGTTTCTCTATTTCGAAAGCCTTCGATCGACTTGACTTACGTGTGTCAATTTTTGTTTCTTACGCATTTACAAATCACAGAGATGCCAGATCATATATTTTGAGCATTTGTTACAATTTTCTTTAAAAGTAGCAAAAATACTACTAAACTGCTTAAAGACAAAAACAACCCTGTTTAACAGTGATCAGCTGTATATGACAAATGAATAAAAAAATAACAATAAACAAATCAATTTTTATTTGGAAAGTGTGTTTATTTGTGAAAATTTTTGTTATTGATTGGTTGTGGGTGAAATTGTTGTTTGGAGAGCTTTTCTGTTGCCTGTTCGGTGGGGTCACTGCTAAAGTCCTTATAAAATAAAGTTGTAAAATAAAAAATGTAAATATGAGCTTCTTGGGCAAACGTAAGCCACAAACAACACACACATACCTTTTACCACTCAGCAACAGCGTAATAGGGGGTGAAACGGAGTTTAGTTTTCTGGTCGAATTTTCCTCCTCTGCGGAAAATTTGTTTGCTCCGAACACTAGAGTCCTTCTGGCAAAATCAGGCCTTTCTCCCATATAAAATACAAGCGTCTTCGGATGGTCCATTGTTGATTTTTTTTAACTAAAAATTAAAATTCTTAATAAACTATAAATATTTGTATTATTTTGTACTTACTTTTTGTTATCCATTGCTTTTTTTACTTCATTTTGCTTTTAAAAATATCAAATATATATTTACTCGACAAAAAAATAGCAAGTGACTGATTTTGACATTTGCGTTCGAGCTGTTCGAAATAGAGAAACCAAATTTTGTATGAAAAAAGTTACGTTTTCATTCGACTTGTCATTCGAGTCATCGTTCGCATAGAAATAGAGTTAGTGAAACCCAAATCAGTTTTCTTTCGACTAGAAAGCGAACGAACGTGTTCTTTCGAAATAGAGGAACAGGCTATTAATATCTTAATCAGTATCAGACAACTCTTATCTTTATAAACATTTGCATAAGACTTTTTAAATTCATATTTTTGTTTTCTAAAACCTTCATATAGCATCCATTGTTTTTATCCCTTTTACTTTGTAAAGAGAAAAGTTCCTTTATTGCCTTATTGCAAGGACGAAAAACGGAAACACGAAAAAAGAATTATCCAACAAGTTGCTGAAAGTCAAATGCTTTAATCGTAGTGACAACTAAGCACAAATTACAACAAGAAAATAAAAAGGTTAATAAAATGCAGTTTAGTAAAAAATCAGAAACATAGCGTAGTCTGGAACAATAAAAGAGAGAGAGAAACCAATAAGATTGTTAATAGTGTTTTGTACTGGCGCTTAATTGAACAAAGAAGACAAAATATATTGCAAGAAAATTCACGGATAAATTCTTAAGTTATGGACAATTTTATTTTTTTAGTGAACCGTTCCACCAAAAAGCGGTCTTAAGTGAAGTTCTTTCTACATTGGGTAAAAATATATACAATTTTTTTTAATCATATTTATGAAGTTTTTCATACACGGAGAAAACAGATGAAAATTTTATTCCTGAGTGTAGGAAAAAAATGCGTAGTATACGAAATATACGTTCTCAACTTTCATAAAATTAATCGATTTTTATAAAACTTAACGATTTTTATAAAATTTAACGATTTTTATAAAATTTAACGATTTATATAAAATTTAACGATTTTTTTAAAATATTAATTTTTTTAGAAAATTTTATTGATTCTTTAAAATTGATACATTTTTATAAAACTGATAGATTTTCATAGAATTTATTGATTTCTATAAAATTTATATATATTTTTACATACACTCACCAAAAAAAGTCTGTAATGGCAATTGAAAATTTTGCTGTTATTACGGGAAATTTTGCTAATTTGAGAACAGCGGTATTTTTTGCTAATCTTAGCAACACATGTCTGCTGACGTGTGTACAATGAAATTTGTAGAAAAAATTAGCTGCCGCCACTAAATTTTAGTAAACTTTTTCTTAAGTGGAATTTAATATCTGTTTGCTAAAATCAGCAAAAAAAAAATTACTAAATATTATTAATATTAGTACAAAATTTAAAATTTATTTCTTTATCAAGCGTCAAAAATATTTTATTTTATTTATTTTTTTTTTCAAAAAATATTTTAGACAAAATTAAAGAGAAAAACAAAGGCTTAAAAATTGTAAAAACATTAACGAATTTATCATTTTGTTTTAATTTAGTAATTTCTGTTTTGAAAAATATTTTTAGTAATTTTTTTTTTTTAGTTTTATGGTCAAATTTTAATTTTTTTTAGGGCTGATTTTTAGAACTAAAAAGACGTTTTGTGCTATTTTAAGTGGATGTCCTATTTTTAGACATGAGCCGGTATATTCAATTTCGATCCCTTTTTTAATCCTTGTAAGGTAATTTAAGTTTGTAGGTGTAAGTTTTAATTAGAAATAACATTTTCTTCAAAATTTGTATTTTTTTTGCTAATTTTAGCAAATCGTGTTTCAAAAATTTGTAAAATTTCTGTAAAATTTTCTGTAAAATGTAAATAGCAAAAAGATTTGCTAGATAATATTTTTTTTTACTTAAAATCAGTACAAAAATAGTAAAGTGGGATTGAAAATCGTTTACAAATTTTTCTACAAACTTTTTTCTCTGAGTGTAATTTGGAAATTTTTATATAATTTATAAATTTTTAAAAAGTTTTTAAATTTTTATAAAAGCTCGATTTTCATTATATTTTAACGATTTTTATAAAATTTTATCAGTATTTAAAACTGATAGATTTTTATAAAATTAATATATTTTTATAAAATTTATCGATTTTTTTTTAAATTAAACGATTTAAGTAAAATTCAAAAAATTTATCGATTTATATAAATTTTTTAAAATTAAATAAATGGTATTAATAGGATTTTAGATTTTATTACATAGAAAAATTAAAATTTTATTAGTAAATTATAGAGAATAAAAATTAAAAAAATTCACCACAGCCACCAGGAATAGGAATACTTTCGGTTGCCGCAACACAACCCTCTTTAGTATCCAGGCCCTTGTTGGGCTAATGCTTTGATGATTATCTGTTATAAAATTTTTAAAATTTATTGATTTTTATAAAACATCAATTTTAATGATTTGTAAATTTTAATGAAAATTATCTATTATTATTAAATTAATCGATTTAGATGTATAAAATTTAAACATTTTTATAAAATTAAATTTTTTATAGCATTAAATTATTGAATTTTTATAAAAGTTTACAGATTTATAAAAATAATTAATATATCTGAAATTTATGGATTTTTTATTATCGGTTTTTATATAATTGATCGATTAATCGATTTTAATAAGATTTATAAATTTTTATAAAATATATTGATTTTTATTAAATTGCTCGATTTTTGTAAATTTGATAAATTTTTATGAAATTTATCGATTTTAATAAGATGTGCAAATTTTTATAAAGTTTATAGATGTGTATAAAACTAATCGATTTAAGTAAGGTTTATAAAATTTTTAGAAAAATTATAAATTTTCATAAAAAAATTCTAAAATTTTTATGGTTAAAATTTTTTGATTTTTTTTTAATTTTTTGATTTTTAAAATAATTTGTCAATTTTTATTTTAATTTTTTTTTTGGATTTCTATGAAACTATTTGTAAAAAATAATCAATATCTATGAAATTTATCGATTTTTATATAATATATCGATTTTTATACAATTTATAAATTTGTATAAAATTTATCGATTTTAATAAAATTTATAAATTTTAATAAAATTTATCGATTTTTGATTTTGTGATTTTTTTCTTAAATTTTTTGATTTTTGAAATACAAGTAATTCACCAATTTTTATTTTAATTTTTTTTTTGGATTCTTATAAAATTTATCAATTTTTATTTAATATAACAATATTTATAAAATTTATCGGTCAAAAAAAAAATCAGCGGTTTTTATAAAATTCATTTTTAAAATTTATTAATATAATAATTTATTAATAAAATTATTCGATTTTATTAGTGATTTATTTATTTTTTTTGAGCGAATTTATATAAATCTTAGTAATTTTTCTTTTTTTTAGAATGAAGGCTCTCATTGTATTGATGTTAATAAATAAAATAAAAAAATATTTTCAAAAAAGTTGGTACCAAAAAGTTGGTATGTATGTTATAGCGCCTTATTGTAAAAAGTACAAAAGAGCCCCTTTGAGCAGAAAGATCAGGATTACCCGGTCGACCTTTATAGACCGTAAAGATTAGGTAGACGGTAAAGATGGGTAGCCTTTAACTGAAATTCATTGAATGGGACCCCATCATCAGTAACAACTCTCCAAGAAAACTAAACTCAATATGAATTGAGAGAAATCATCATTGCTCTGCCATTTCATTGTGTGTTCTACTAACCAACTAAAATTCAACATAATCGGAGAGTACATTTAAATCTCGCCCGTTTTCTATCCAAAAGTTAATAAAATTTTATTCTTTCGATTTTTGTTCTTGGTAAGCAACAAGTTGCCCTCATAATTATTATCTAACTAAGCTCCTGTTTTTAACCTTTGCTAAAATTATCTATGGATAAAGCAAAAAACAATGAATCTCTTACTTACACCCTGCCACAATGTAAAGTGCTTCACTGCAAAGTAGTGGTAATCAAAGTATTTGAAAGACAATGTTTCCAAGGTAGTTGAATTTGAGAGAAAGACTAACTATAGCAGAAACCTACACAACTATTTAGTTATTATGAAGAAAAAAAATAAAACTAACAAAAAGTAAAAAACCAACAACTAAAAAATCATTTCATTTCCATGAAGCTCTCGAGCCATCAAAGGAAAATTAAAGTTTTATAAGCGGTGAGATGGTGACATACTTTACTTTTTTTTTTTGTTGCCAAGCAACAAAAGTACTCTGTACTTGCAACGCGTCTAATTTAATGGAGATTAATTACATTTCAAGCAAAGAAATAAAAGAAAACTTGATGTCACTTTGTTTTTGTTCATAATTTTAAGAGGAGTTCTTTTTTTTTAGTTTTTGTTGAATGGATAAGTGGTTAAAGTTAAAAAAGGGAATTGGTAAATGAGAAAATATGTTTTAGTAGTTACATGTGCACAAAAAGTTTGAAATAAATTTTTTAATTATCATGAAAAATAATACAATTAATTAAAATTTTATTTAGAATTAGAAGTTGTACATGTTTATTTTTTAGCTTTAACAACTTTTCTTGCTTTTTAAATTTCTTTTGCTCAACAATTTCAAACAGCAAGGTGTGTAACTGACAAGTTGACATTTAAAACAAACGCTTCAATTTTTATTTGAACTGATATATAAAGAAAACCTCTTTATGCTATAAAAACTATGTTTTTTTTTTAATTTTGTGCACTTCAATTTAGTTGGACAATTTCCTGGCCACAACCCACTAACATCCAAACTGTCAAAACGATTAGAAAGGTGTGTGTTTAAAGAAAATATTATACAGTTTTTATAACGATTTTCATTTTATTTTATATTGTAAACTACAGTTTTATTTATTACAGAAAAAGTGTGCATAAAAATGCAACAGCATAAAAACAAGAGGAAAAAATAAATATAAAATGTGATTTTTATCGTATTTCTTTGATTACATACAATAAAGCCTAAACATGATGAACTATGAGTTAGGAAACAATTTATAGTTTGAAATATGGATTGAAAAATAAATATATTTTTTTTGCTAAAAACAAAAAAAATCTTTAATTTATATTAAGGAATTTTGGGCCAAAAAAAAAAAGTCAAAATACATAGAAATTGAAAAAATGTTTAGAATTGGAAAAAATCGTCAAGATAGAAAAAATCGCTAAAATTTAAAAACTTATGAACTTAATAGTCGCTAAAATTGAATTTAAAAATAATCTTCAAAATTAGAAAAAAATCGGCAAAACTGAAAATAATTTTAAAAAATCGCTAAAATGCAAAAAAAAAAAATTGACAAAATTAAAAAATGTTTAATATTGAAACAAAATCGCCAAGATTAAAAAAATACCTGCCAAATTTCAGTACTAAAACAATATAAATTTTTAAATTGCATTTAACTCAAAACAATAAGCATCACAGGGAGAAAGAGGCTTTTATTTGGAATATCGCCGTTAACACAATTTATTCACAATGAAAGTCAAATTTATAAAAGTCGCTAATATTTAAAAAAATGGTAAAATTAAAATAAAACAAAATTACAAAATATTACTAAAATATTAAAAACGCTAAAACTAAAAGAAAAGTAAAAAAAAGGCTACAAGTAAAAACGCCAATAAATCGCAAAAAATTAAAATTTCACTGAATTAAAAATAGAACTGTTGCAAAAATTAAAAATATCTTTAAAATTTAAAAATCACCAATATAAAGAAAACGCTAAAAATTTAAAATTTATTCAATTTAAGAAAAGACCAGTTGTGAAAAAGTCGTTAAAATTTAAAAGATCTTAAAAATTTTAAAATCGTCTAAATTTTAAAACAATTCCAAAATTAAAAAATACAGGGTGTCCCAAGAAGAACGCAATTTTTATATCTGGCAACATTCGAAGTGTCATTGTTTGACATTTGAACAATTGTTATTGTTTGCTAGTAGAAGGTACGAGGTTAGTAAAAATGGAGCGCTAGACGAATGAACAACGCATTCTCATTGTGAAATTGTTTTACCAAAATGGTGAAAGTTTTGCGGCTACAGTTCGCAAATTGTGATCAATTTGGGGTCACAATAATGCTCCAAAAGAGTCAACTGTAAAGAGATTAATGGATAAATTTGCCGAAACTGGGTCTGTTAGTGATGTAAAGACAACAACGCGCCATCGACCAGGTCGATCGACCGAAAATGTCGCAGCTGTATGTGATGATGTCGCTCAAACTCCATCCACCTCAATTCGACACCGAGCTCAGCAAATTGGTGTCTCCAAATCCACTTTGCAGCGAATTTTGACGAAAGATTTGCATCTTCATGCATACAAAGTTCAATTGACTCAGGAACTGAAGCCAGCTGACCATGGACAGCGAAGGGAGTTCGTTAATTGGGTATTGGAGAGACAACATGAAAATGCTGATTTTGCCGATAAAATCATCTTCAGTGACGAGGCCCATTTTCATCTTGATGGCTTCGTCAATAGGCAGAATTGTCGCATTTGGGGTGAGGAAAATCCTCGAGTGATTCACGAGAAGCAAATGCATCCTCAACGTGTCACTGTGTGGTGTGGTTTTTGGGCTGGAGGAATCATTGGACCTTTTTTTATGAAAATGAGGCAGGTCAAGCGCAAACAGTCAATGGTGTTCGGTATCGTGAAATGATAACCAGTTTTTTCTTGCCTAGAATTGAAGAAATGAATGTGGAGGGCATGTGGTTCCAACAAGACGGCGCCACATGTCATACAGCCAGAGAAACAATTCAATTGCTGCATCAGTCATTTCCCGGTCGTGTTATTTCGCGTTTTGGAGATCAGAATTGGCCGCCTAGATCGTGCGATTTAACACCATTAGATTTTTTTCTTTGGGGTTTTTTGAAGTCGATGGTTTACGCGAATAAGCCGACGACGACTCAAGCCTTAAAAGAGGAAATTGGACGCTGCATTAATAAAATACCGCAGCATTCATGCAAAACGGTCATTGAAAATTTCATTAAAAGATCGCGTGCATGCCAGCAAAGCCGCGGCGTCCATCTGCACGATATATTGTTCCATACATAACCTCATTCTGTCTACTTTACGATATAATAAAGTTTCACGATTTTTTTTTAAATATCTGTGTTTTATTTAAAATTTAAAAATTGCGTTCTTCTTGGGACACCCTTTACAAACTTAAAAAAAATTCCTTAGACTAACGAAAATAATATTAAAAAATTGTCAAAAAGAAAATATCGCTAACATTAAAAAATCGATGACATTGAAAAAGATTACTAAAATTTAAAAAAAATATACAAAATTTAAACAAAATCGCTTAAATTCAAAATTATTCGCCAAAATTGAAAAAAATCATAAAAATGGAAAAACTCGTTTAAACTTAAATTCTATTTTTTTAATTTTGTTAATTTTTTTAACTTGTCTATTTTTTGCGATTGTTTTTTTTTTAATTTAAGCGATTTTTCCAATTTGGGATTATGTTTTTTAATTTCAAATTTTAGTTGTAACGGTTGTTGTTTAATTAGTTTGTTTGTTGAAATTTTAAACTTGAAGACAATTTTCTTTGATTTTGGCCTTTTCAGCGAGTTTTTTCTAATTTTTTAGCGATTTTACCAAATTTGGCAATATTTATTTTCCAATTTTTGCGTGTTTTTCAATTAGAACGTTTGAAAATTTTATATTTTTTTTTTTGCAAATCTGAATTAAAAATCATATAAAAATAATTGTTTACGTTCTATCGATTTTTTGAATTTTTTTTTAAATTTGAGTGATTTTTCCAGTTCTGGCAATTTTTTTTTTTAATTTAAGCAATTTTTTAGAATTTTAGCGATTGTTTTTGAATTAGTGGGTTTTTTGAAATTTTAAGCTTTATGTCGGTTTTATTTGATTATTGCTATTTATTCTCTTCCAGGATTTTTTTTAAGTGTTGGTGAGTTGAATTTTATGTTTGATCGTTTTTTTTTTTGATATGAAAACGCATTTTTAGTCTGAAACGAGTTCGAGAGGAGTTTTTTAAATTTAGAGCGATTTTTCCAATTTTGGCGATATTTTTTCCAATTTCCGCGTGTTTTTCAATTAGTGTGTTTTTTTAAGTTTCCAAATTTTAACTAATATTAAAAAAAATTGTTTATAAAAACTAATTAACATTGAGTTGGTAAATATACACTCACGATATTTTTCCTTAAATTTTGTTGAAAATTGCACATTAGAAAAAACCAAAATCAGTTAAAAAGGAGACTACGTACTTTTCGTTTAAAAGAATTTTAGGCTATAATGCACTTTGTCGGGCGTTGCTCAAAAAATAAAAAAATATATGACCCCCTCTGGAATAAAAAAAAAAAATTTTTTTTCTATCCTTAATTTTTGAGACCAGTGCCTGTGGCGCCCCTAGGGCACAAAACCTGGTACGCGTAGTAACATATAAGTGTACTCAAATTTAAGGATTTCAAAAATGTATTTTGTTTCACTATCCATGGTATGTGGCTGCCTATAGATCCATTTAAGATCGCTTTGGGATAATTTCCCCCAAAATTAAAAATTTGGCGCGATTTTTTTTAAAAAAATTTTCACTGCGGCGCTTTTACATCAGAAAATACTTTTTTTTTATGATATATGGTGTGTGGCTTTTTGCCTGCGGCACTTTTAGATCAAAAATCCATTTTGTTTCATGATCCATGGTATGTGGCTAAAAATCGCGCTATTTTTTCGAAAAAATTTTACCCTGCGGCGATTTTGGATCCATTTAATACCTCCTGGGCCCCATATAAAAAAAATTTAAGAAGAGACTTCCTACACTCAGAATATTATGTAGTTAACTGTTTGTAGTTTAATAAAAAAGTTTTCCGTTCCATTTAAAAATAAAGGAATATACATTTATTTTTCAAAGAAATATCTATATTAACTTTTTTATACATTTATTATAATTTACTATCATTTACCATTTTTTTTCAGTTTCATTTATTTTTTTCATTTGTTTGAAATTTAAAAAAAATTTAACCCCAAAACGGAAACTTGTGGTTTATTTTTGTCCGTAACAGTTATTACAAATTTAAATTTTGTTTGCTGTCTGTTTCAAAAAAAAATATTCAAAAAATTTCAATTTGTTTTTTTATTTAAATTGGTTGTATATATACAAAATTTTTCAATACAAATTACAAGAACTTCATAAACACACATACATGCACAAAAAAATTTACACAAAAAGTCTCTATAGCTTCATTAAAAAAAAAAAACAAAAAATTCAAAAACGGAAATAATTTCAAATAAATGAAAAACATTTATTTTTTTGGTAGGTAAAATTTTGACATTTATTTTAACTGATTATATCATTTGTTTCTTACGGATGTGTCAGTTTTTTAATCAACATTTAAAAATAAATAACAAATGGCATTTAATTTAAATGAAAATTAAGTAGACCGGTTTTTAAATGAAATATCAGTTCTTTTAAATGATATTTTCAGTTATTTTAACTTACAAACTTTTTTAAGTGTAAAAATATTGAAAAATTTTACGAAAAAATTTGCGCGAAATCGTCTCCATTTTTAAAATTGCGCGATTTTTTAAAACATTTCTATGTTTCTTGGTGGGGGCCTGTGGGCAGAAGTTAGAAAAAATATTTTTTGAGATCCTGAGGGAATTTCCTTTCATTTGAGTACCCACACTTCGCGTGCCAGTTTTTGGGCCTTGGGGAGCCTCACAGGCCACGGCCCCAAAAATGGAAGATGAAAAAAACTTTTCTTTTTTATTCCCCAAAGGGGGGATCTAGAGAAAGCCACATACCATGAACCGTGAAAGAAAATGCATATTTGAGATCCTGTGGAAATTTCATTTATTTTAGTACACGCACATATTTATCTTACTATGCGTACCAGTTTTTGGGCCCCAATAATGTAAGAGAGAAAAAAAATTTCTTTTTTTATTCCAAAAGGGGTAATATTTTTTTATTATTTTTGAGCAACGCCCGACAAAGTGCATTTTTCCCAATTTTATTATATTGTTTTTTTTAATTACTAATAAATTAACTGACAAAATTTATTTTAATACTCAATATAAAAAAAAACAAATGCTTTTTTTTAACAAAAAACTTTAACTGAATATTTTAACTAAAACACTCAGAATATTTGTTAAACTACAAACAGTAAATAGTTAAATATACAAGTTTTCAGTTCAGTTAAAAATTAAAGAACATACATTTATTTTCCAAAGAAATATTTATATTAACTTTTTTATACATTTGTTCAAAATAATTTACTGTCATTTACGGATTTCTTTTAGTTTCATTTATTTTTTTTATTTTTTTGAAATTTTATAAAAATAGCCACAAAACGAAAATTTCTAACTTTTTTGTTTCTGTTACAAATTTAAATTTTATTTACTATTTCCAAAAAAAAATTTTCGAACTGTTTTTTATTTAAATTGTTTGTTTATATACAAAATTATTTCAATTCAAATAACAAGAACTTCATACACACACACATATGGTTATTGACACAAAATGTGTCTATAGCAGTGGTCGGCAGAAAGAGAGAATATGAATATATTGGTGTTTTACACCGTAAGAAATTATTTTATCTTTCTAGATAAATGAATGAATAAATAAATTAATAAATGAATTAATCGACAAGAGAATATCCGTATTCATTGAATTAAAATAGTTCATGTTTTTGTTTTCTCTATTATAAAAAATAAAAATAATTCATTATAATGTATAATAATTTTTTGATTGCATACAAGGCACTCTGCCTCATTTAATATATTTCAAGAAAAAAATTCTTCCCACTCAACGTTCCACATTTTTAATTTAAACGAAAAACAAAATAATTGTCTACAATAAAAAATACCTATAATAAAAAAAAACAAATTTTTAGAGTGTACTTTATTTCTTCAACAAAGTGGCATATACTTGCTTTGTTGAAAGTTAACGTACTACTGAATTTAATAATTGTATTTTTTGTGCTCTTAGCTGTGAGATTTGTTGACATTCGTGTTGTGTACGTGTGAATTGCCGATTGTGTTCAGCCCCTGAGTGCTATGAGTGCCGATCACTGGTCTATAGACTGTGTGAGTACAAATTTTGTAAATAAAAAAAAAAACTAAAACAATTTCAAATAAATTAATAATCGGTTATTTTTTTACGGAATTGGTAGGTAAAAGGAAACAAGTATTTTAAACTGATTAATCAATTGTTTTTTCTGATGTGTCAGTAATTTAAACAACATTTAAAAATAAATACCAAAAAAACCATTTGATTTAAATAAAAAGTAAGTGGACTGGATTTTAAATGAAATATCATTTGCTTAAATTAGTATTTTCTGTTTTTCAATTTACAAACTATTTTAAGTCTACATAAAGACAGGATAAAAAAATTAAAAAATATTTCTTTGTAATATACTATTTTTTCTATTGAAAGCAACTTTACAGACTTTCTTTTAAAGCAACCATTAAACCATCCACTTAATATTTATCAGTGTGCGTATACATTTTTTAAGTTTTTATGCATAAAATGCCAACATTTGTTTTGGGTATAAAACAAGGTTGTCCACCAAAATGTAGTAAACTTACTTTATTTATAGTATGAGTTTGATATGGATATAAATATTTTTTAATTTATTATATAAAATTATAAAAATATGCCTTTTTTGAAT
This sequence comes from Eustalomyia histrio, assembly GCA_949748255.1. Classification (NCBI taxonomy): domain Eukaryota; kingdom Metazoa; phylum Arthropoda; class Insecta; order Diptera; family Anthomyiidae; genus Eustalomyia; species Eustalomyia histrio. Next base: position 25,344,624 of record OX456526.1, on the reverse strand, counting down.
TTTGAACATTTTGTGGATTTCACTTTTTTGTAGATCTCCATTATACCACTGCAATGTGTATTATGTGATAATTTCGTAATTGAAATTTGTGTTCAAATTTTGTTGAATAACACTTAACAAACTGCATAAACTTGTTTCTTTTTATGACAAACATAACTACCACAAAGTTTGTTGGCAAAAAGTTTTTATTTTTTTTTTATATAAATTGATAATAAAACCTTGAACCAAATTTTTATTTTGTATGAATTTGTATCTTTAGATGTTTTGAAAACCATGTGTACACATTTAAAGTATCTACAGTTGTATTGAAAATGTCATTTGTATGGGTATATTTATATCCATATAGTTTTTTTTTTACTATAATGCCAACACCACAAAGTGGTAAGTTTGTTTTGATGTTAAAAAATATGGAAAATGATAATTGACAGAAAACTATCTAACAAAAAAGAACAAACAAAAAAAGTGTTAGTGAAATAACAAAACTGTAAAAGTTTTTAAATTTGAAAAAGTATGAAATTGAGTAAATAATTAGAACTTGTGGCAGCTATAAAATAAATACATAATGTTGAAGTTATGTACAAAATATTATTGTATACTTAGGCGTATGATTAATATTTAATTGTAATACCCAGCAAAAATAAATGGTAGTCTTTCTGTGACTATAACTTCTTTCATTGCTTCCTAAACTTCAGTTGACATTCTTTTATGATTTTTGGTGTTATTCTAAGGCACTTCCAAAAGAATTCATGTGTTCATATTTCAAATGCAGTGATCTGGATATAAACCCGATGCATGTCTTAAAGAATCACTCTTCATTACTTCTAAAGCATAAGTTATAGCATATAGTTTATTTATTTTGAATCTTAAGCATTTATTCAAATTGAGAAAATAGTTCTGACGAACTTTTTAATTTTTTTACTAAATCATTTTTTATATTTTAGTTTTTGTATAATAATAAATAAAATAAAATTTTATGAGGGTTAGAATTTATGCAGTTTTGCAATTTTTATAAAAGTTTTGAAAAATCAAGAAAAACTGATTTTTTTACCTTTAATTGAAAAATTGTTCAAAAACATTTGAAAATTGTCTAAAACTGTTTTAAAATTGTACAACCAGTTTTTAAATTATCCAAAAATATTTTAAAATTTGTCTAAACATTCATTAAAATTTTTGAAAAATGGTTCAAAAATGCTTTTTCACTAATGCAGAATTATTTATTTGTTTTAAAAAAGAGTATTTCTATATCAATGCATACATTTCGCTTATTTAAACTTATTTTTCTGCATTCTTATGAATTAAATTTTCATCAAAGCTTATATACCACAAAGTATATGAACATTTTCCCCTCATGCATCAGAATACCTAATCATTGTATTATCATTGCTTCCTTAGAGTAAAGTATGAGTAATGCTAGTAGCTACATTAGAATACTTCCATCCTATGACACGCTAATGTTAAATTCATCGATGAAACCATCAGAAAAGATGTGATGCCTTTGCCATAGTAGTGATGCTTTTATTGCTTCTTTGGCATCTTCATTTTTGCTGGGTATCGTAGTAACATACAGTGCGTATGATTAATATTAATCAATTTTTAAATCTGGCAACATTCGAAGTGTCATTGTTTGACATTTGAACAATTGTTATTGTTTGCTAGTAGAAGGTACGAGGTTAGTAAAAATGGAGCGCTACACGAATGAACAACGCATTCTCATTGTGAAATTGTTTTACCAAAATGGTGAAAGTTTTGCGGCTACAGTTCGCAAATTGCGAACAATTTGGGGTCACAATAATGCTCCAAAAGAGTCAACTGTAAAGAGATTAATGGATAAATTTGCCCAAACTGGGTCTGATAGTGATGTAAAGACAACAACGCGCCATCGACCAGGTCGATCGACCGAAAATGTCGCAGCTGTATGTGATGATGTCGCTCAAACTCCATCCACCTCAATTCGACACCGAGCTCAGCAAATTGGTGTCTCCAAATCCACTTTGCAGCGAATTTTGACGAAAGATTTGCATCTTCATGCATACAAAGTTCAATTGACTCAGGAACTGAAGCCAGCTGACCATGGACAGCGAAGGGAGTTCGTTAATTGGGTATTGGAGAGACAACATGAAAATGCTGATTTTGCCGATAAAATCATCTTCAGTGACGAGGCCCATTTTCATCTTGATGGCTTCGTCAATAGGCAGAATTGTCGCATTTGGGGAGAGGAAAATCCTCGAGTGATTCACGAGAAGCAAATGCATCCTCAACGTGTTACTGTGTGGTGTCGTTTTTGGGCTGGAGGAATCATTGGACCTTTTTTCTTGCCTAGAATTGAAGAAATGAATGTGGAGGGCATGTGGTTCCAACAAGACGGCGCCACATGTCATACAGCCAGAGAAACAATTCAATTGCTGCATCAGTCATTTCCGGGTCATGTTATTTCGCGTTTTGGAGATCAGAATTGGCCGCCTAGATCGTGCGATTTAACACGATTAGATTTTTTTCTTTGGGGTTTTTTGAAGTCGATGGTTTACGCGAATAAGCCGACGACGACTCAAGCCTTAAAAGAGGAAATTGGACGCTGCATTAATGAAATACCGCAACATTCATGCAAAACGGTCATTGAAAATTTCATTAAAAGATCGCGTGCATGCCAGCAAAGCCCCGGCGGCCATCTGCACGATATATTGTTCCATACATAACCTCATTCTGTCTACTTTACGATATAATAAAGTTTCACGATTTTTTTTTAAATATCTGTGTTTTATTTAAAATTTAAAAATTGCGTTCTTCTTGGGACACTCTTTATTTATGCTGCCGTCTGTTTTATAAAAAAAATCTCCATAGCAGCATAGAAATTTTACATTTTAAGTGATAATGAATATATATGTTTTTGTATTATAGGTAAAAATATTTAAAAATGTAAAACAAGAACTTGTAGAAAACGACCACCCAGCCCAGATCAACTAGCTGGAAAATATATTTATTTTTTAAACAAATTTTCATATTATGTTAAAATAAAAATTCAATTATTCGACAACAATTTAAATTAATTATTTTAAATACATGTTCACCCTTTGTATACATATATTTCAATTAAAAATGTGTTCCCTTTATATTTTTCAATTTATATAGAAATAATATAATTTAATTTTCTGGTGTTTTTCCTATGAAAGTGTAAAATTAAACAAATTCATTTAATGTTTTACAACTCACATTACTTACAGTTTCATTTAATGTCCCTGAAAAACTTACACTAACTAACACAGTCACCCATATATAAGCAGACATTGCAACATAAACTTGTGATCTTATAACATTCATGTTGCAGCAGAAGAATCATCAGTAGTAGTATCATCAAGCAGCAACAGCAGCAGCATCAGCAGCATTACCTTCAAGTACAAGTGTATTTATTATGAAAAACAAGGTTCTTTTTTTTTGGAATATGAAGGAGAAGTGTTATAAAAAAAAAATAGGAAAATAAAACTACAAGAGCTAACATGTAAAATATACATACTTGTATAAATGTATCTTGTGTTCATGATGTAAGATAAATATTAACTTACATCCTTAAGGTAAATTGCGTGTTTTCTTCATTTTTGCACTTACTGTGAGATACCTTACGGTGTTTTCAAAATAAAAATCAGCACAATGAGCGTGGTAGCTGTTTAGCCTGGTTTGAAACTTGCTGGATACTTAAGTAAGTCAAAGTTTCTCCTAAGAAATCTTGTCTTGGCGAGTATTTGAGTTAAGGTAGTGGTGTCATCCTCAGGCGTAAGTGTATTTTAGGACATTAGTTGGTACAATTAAAATAGTTTGTAAGTTAAAATAACAGAAAATACCATTTAAAAGAAATGATATTTTAATTAAAATCCGACCTACTTATTTTTCATTTAAATCAAATGGTTTTTGTTATTTATTTTTAAATGTTGTTTAAACAATTGACGTAGCAGTAAAAAACAAATAATTAATCAATTAAAAATAAATGATAAAATTTTTTCTACCAATTCCGTTAAAAGTAACCGATTTATTAATTTATTTGAAATTTTTTCCGTTTTTTGTATTTTTGTTTATTTTTTAATCTACAAAATATATACACAGTCTATAGACACATTTTGTGTGTGAAGTTCTTGTAATTTTAATTAAAATAATTTTTTATATATACAAAGAATTTAAAAAAGAATTCAAATTGGAATTTTTAAAATACTTTTTTTTTTGTAACAGAAAGCAAATAAAAGTTCAATTTGTAATATCTGTAACAGAAACAAATAAACCACAAATTTCCGTTTGGTGGGTAAATTTAAATTAAATTTCAAACAAATTAAAAGAAAAAATAAAAAAATAAATGAAACTGAAAAAAAATTGCTAAATGACAGTAAATCATTTTGAACAAATGTTTAAAAAAGTTACAATAAATATATCTATGAAAAATGATTATCTGTTTCTTTATTTTTAAATGGAACGGAAAACTTACAATTCATTATCTGGGTATGCTATAACTCAGCACCAGTTAATTGTATTCGAAAAATATTTGGCACTTAGTTTTATAATAACACCATTAAGCAGTGTGTTAAAAATGGGCATGATAACATAATGGGGTGGCATCAGCTCTAGAATTTAAAATCTATGCATTCTTTAACTCAGCTGATATCAATATTCGAACAAAGTGTGCCAATATGCACGAGACAAAGCAAGAAGGCTTCAACGTGGTCCTTATTAACCGTATTGGAATAAAATTTGGCACTAAGTTCTGTAATAGTATCTTGAAGTAACATGTTAAATATGGGCGGGAAACGATATGAGGACGTAGGACCTCTGATACAAACTCTGCAGTTATTTCAGAAAAATTTGTCCCATGGGATTCCTTCTAGACCTGGTTAATTTGTCTCTTTGGCCATTTTGCTAAATTACCAGTTTTTAAATGATCTCGAAATCTATGCCCTATCTTGTTTGGTTTTCGAAATACATTGGCTTGTGATATTCGACTAGATTTGGAAAATTTTTATCCGATTTGCGCAATCTCGCTTTACTTTCGTAATACTGGCCATTTTGTTTTAGATCGCATTTATCTCTAAAACTAAACATCGCAAAGAGAACTGGACCATATCTGGAAAACTAAAGGAGAAAAGAAGATTTATTTTACAATAAAGTTACACAGAAAAAATGATAGCCAAAAAAATGCAATAATATTTTTTTTTTTTGATTTTTTGTTTATTTTCAATTAAAAGTTTATTCATACCAATTAAATTTTTAATTAATAAGTTATTTGGTGTAAAAATATTCTAGTTTACAATAAACACTGAAGTGTTTCTATGCATTAGAACAGGGGTGCCTAAAAGTTCCTTATGGACGAGTAAACACCAATACATTTAAAGAATAACTAATTTTGATTCAATATTTTTTATTGTAAAAACCAATATATACAAAGAAAAAAGAAAAAAATATTTCATATCATACGTTAAACAAAAACAAAATCTACATTGATGATCGCTGTCATCAATGTTTACCAGCAAAGCATACGAAAGTGTTGTTGCTTTGCACTTGCGTGTATACAGTGAAAAACGACAAAAAAAACTAAAAAGGCAAAGTTGTTTGTGTATTTCGTATTGCTATTGCACACAGCCTATAGCTAAGCGCTTTTACAAAAACAAATGAGCATCAAGAGCATAGCGCTTGGACACCCTTGCATTAGAATGTATACACATCAGTGTTTCCAGATAAGGGGATTTGGTTCAGATTTGAAAATTTGATGTTAAAAAAAAATTAAATTTAGATAGACTTTTAAGATCGACAATCGAAAGCTATTTCTGTTAAATTAATACAGAGCTTGATAATTCATTTTATTCCATATTATTAATTTTATGAATCTATAAATAAATTAAAATCACTTCATATTAATGATTTAATTTTGACTCGATTGAATAATTTATTTTGTGATTCTATTCGTGAACGTTTTTTAGTTATTTGTTAAAATTTAATCAATTTAATTGATTCTCTGTATTTGATATTAATTGAATAAAGTAGAAAACTATTCAAACAATGAACAGGATTTTTAATCAACATTTAAAAATAAATAACAAAAGGCATTTAATTTAAATGAAAATTAAGTAGACCATTTTTTAAATTGAATATCATTTATTGTGAATGACATTTTTTGTTATTTTAACTTACAAACTATATTAAGTATAGGTTTATTTTAAAATTTAAAAAAAAATTTAAAAATTTGAATTTTATAAAAATTTGAATTCGTTCATGAGGCCACTCTTTTTTTGGAATATTTATTTTTAATGTTAAGCAAACTAAATCTGCGAAAAATCACTTTAGAAGAAAGGAAAATTTGTTAAGGACTTTTGGGTTTTTAAACTTTGAAAATGAAAACATACGCACGCACCAGTTATGATAAAGTTGGTACCATAGTATTTTTTGTGGTGCTATTAGAACCAAGAAGTATTATGGTACTGTGAGGCACAAAGTCCTTACGTCGTTTTGTGCCCAACATTTATTATTTCTTTATTTTTTTTTTTATTATTATTATTATCTATTAAATTATGTCTGTTTTGTTATTGAAAATGTTTCGTCTAAGTCTATTGTCCATTAATGCCAATAACATTAGAGCCATCTGTTGTTAACCGGATGCATATCGATACCAACCCTGTGTTGTTAACTACAACTCTGAAGTGACACAGCTGTTGATATTGACAACAGATGTTTCTAACAGGCAATAAATGTTATGTGTATGTTTGTGTTTTGTGCTTGTCAGTGATCGTTCATCAGGTATAAATAGCAAACGAGAACAGAAAATCAAGCAGTCAGGTTGGTGGTCTTGCCAAAGTAGGTCGTAGTGGTTAGAGTGGTTGTATGCCGCTAAAATTTGTTAGGTTGGTTGTATGCCAAATTTAGAGAGTGGTCGTGTGCCCTAAAATTGTTAGAGTGGTTGTATGCCGCTAAAATTTGATAGGTTGGTTGTATGCCAAATTTAGAGAGTGGTCGTGTGCCCTAAAATTGTTAGAGTGGTTGTATGCCGCTAAAATTTGTTAGGTTGGTTGTATGCCAAATTTAGAGAGTGGTCGTGTGCCCTAAAATTGTTAGAGTGGTTGTATGCCGCTAAAATTTGTTAGGATGGTTGTATGCCATATTTCGTGATTCGTCGATGTGTAAAGTATATTGTTAACGCCGTGTCGTATACTCGTGTAAAACAAAAAGGAAATTGTGTCATAATTAAATGATCTAATAAAGAATTGTCAATTTTATAACGTTTAAAAGAACAAAACCTCGTTTTTTTTTATCCATCCCGAACAAAACAAATTTTCTGTTAACGAACCCTGGGCACGGTTGAGCATACCCCGGCCCAAGTGAAAACACGTCGTTACAGTACTCCTAAGAACTATGTGGTACAGAGTATTTAAACATTTTCATGTGTTGATGAATTGCGCACAAACATATGTATATTTGTTAAAGAAAAATATTTAGAATTTTATTAAAAATTTTAATTGATTTGAAGCTGTAATTTCAATAAAAAATTTTATTAAAATTATAATTGATTTGATGCTGGAATTTCAAATTTTTTCAATTCTAAAGATTTTGTTTTTCAATTTTGGTGATTTTTTTTTTAATTATGATGATTTTCTTCAATTTTGCTTATTTTCCCCAATTTTTGAGATTTTTTTCAATTTAGTACAATTTTATGGATTTTTTTCAATGTTAAAAATTGTTTTAAAAATTTTAACGATTTGTTTTCAGATTCTGGCGATTTTTTTGGTTATGGAGATTTTTATTTTAACAATTTGGCGGTTTTTGATTTTAGATATTTTTTTTGTCGATTTTATCACATTCTAGCTATTTTTTTTATAATTCTGGCGATTTTTTCATATTTGATTTTTTTTTATTTTTATGTTTCAGCGATTTTTATAATTTTCAGCAATTTTCGTTTTCAGTTTTAACGATTTTTATTTAATTTTTATCTGCATTTTTATTTTTTCTTTAAACCAACGCTTAGGGTATACCCTACCAATGCAGTGCATTGTGTTGGCGAAAGGAATTTAAGTTAAAGGCTAGAGGATAAAGGGAGTAGTGTAAACATTTGACGTAAATTTCTTCAAGTGATAAGTGATTTGAAAGACTTTTGCGGTGAGTTTTTTCCACATACATATAGCAGGACGAATTTTCATTCTAAAGCGTTATGCGATCTACAATTAGATAAACAAGGATTTGGAGCAAAACCCAGGGCCCCTGGGCAGAACACCTCTTTTAGTAATATCCATAAAACACTGTAACACAACCCACGTTCTGACGATGCTCCAATGAGTCTATTGAATTAGTTACCCCACTGTCATTGATAACCGCCAACGTCCTTCATTGAACATGGTCCATAAGCTGCAATATAGACTTTGAAACCCTTGTCTATATTTGAGAGTTGTATTTCATTTTCGGACGAATATAAGTAGTATAGATAATGAAAAGATCCGACGAAGTTAAATAGCTCTTGCTCTAGTTGAAAAAATCTAAATCAAGGGTGCCCAAGCCCTATGCGCTCGGTGCTCATTTGTTTTTGTAAAAGCACTTAGCTATAGGCTGTGTGTTTTAATACACACATAGAGCACTCAGCAATAGCAATACGAAATACATAAACAACTTTGCCTTAGTAGTTTTTTTGTCGGTCTTCACTCTATACACGCAAGTGCAAAGCAACAATACTTTTGTATGCTTTGCGACAGCGATCATCAATGTAGATTTTGTTTTTGTTTAACGTATGATATGAAATATTTTTTTTCTTTTTTCTTTGTATATATTGGTTTTTACAATAAAAAATATTGAATCAAAATTAGTTATTCTTTAAATGTATTGGTGTTTGCTCTTCCATAAGGAACTTTTGGGCACCCCTGATCTAAATACTTGAATGCTTCTTTCGACATCCGAATGTTGTAATTTTTTCCAATGGACATCTCATTGAATTCTCATGCCCAGAACATCCAGAACATCCGATACTCAATATCGTCAACCAACATGTGAACATTGGTGACCCCACGGCCCGTCTATGGGTCAACAACCAACACTGGGTCTTGCGTGTATTAAAATCGACCCTATTCACACTCATCACAGATTATCGAAAGGTCCATATTGGATATGACATTCATATTTTTCCTCATGCCTTAACCTCCAAAGGACGTGACCTATAATCCAAAGAATATAAATGACAAATGCTGCTGTTATCTGCGAAAGAATAGATAGCATTTGAAGTTTGAGCCAAATGGACATTATTAAGATAAGAAATAAGAGGGAGAAAACAGAGATCAGAAGGGAATTCAGCTAAAACTCGTCGGATGAGAATCCTTGCTTTAAAAATATCTAAAGCAACCACTTTGTTTTCACCAAATCGTTGAATGGACCAACTTCGAAAGAAACGCCATCAGCTTTACCGTAGAACGATTTCTACGAAAGCCATACTGTTGCTTATTGAAAACTCAGTTCGATTTTAGATAATTTACAAGATTGTAGTTAACCATAGCCTTTGAGAGAGCAGGATATATTGTAATTGGGCGGTAATTGTCAGCTAGTAAAGCTGCAATCTTTTTCGGGATTGGCTGAACATTGGAAATCTTACAACACGATGAAAATATACTCGTGAAATTTTTTTTGTATAGTTTTTTTTTTTAATTTTAAAAATTTTTGGCCTTTAGGCGATTTTTTAGATTAATTTTTGATTGAATATAACTTATTTTTTAATCAGTTATGTTTGCATTTCATTTTATTAACAGTCGAATGGAATTGTACGGTTTTCAAGGGAAATTGCATTTAGTTTTTAAATACAGTTTTTAACAAATCAGTGCTTAAAATCCATCTCAAAATTATTTTCATAAATAACATAGGTTGAATTAAGTATATCTGTTTTTACAAACATACATATATTTAATTTCAAAACTGATTTTTTTTTATGTGTTATAAAATTTCTTTAATTCACGATTAAATGAAAAAAAAAACCCGAAAATTTTGTATAATCAGTTTTTTTTTCTCTAATAAGTTTGAAAAACTATTATTGCCCCATAGTGTCTGTTATAGGTATTTATATTACCTTAGGTATACATTGTAATAGTGGTGGAATTATTGTACATATAAAAATACTAGCAACAGCAGCAGTTTAACCATTTTTTTTTTCAAGATCTGTGTGACATTCTGTGGTGTTGTTGTTCTATTTCTTTTGGCTATTACACATTTTCTTGCTTTGGTTGCTGCGTATTTCATTTGTAATCCATTTAAAATGACTCATACTTACTAACTTGTTTGTAATATTCGATTTGCACAACCACAACTATGCACAGATTGTGTTATATATTAAAATTTGAAATTGGATATTATCTTGCTTACAAATATTTTCTCGGTGTTGTTGTTATTCTGAATTTTCTCGTTAAACAAAGAAAAAAGGTAATTTTCTAAAGACAAAAAAAAAAAAAAATATATGTAAATTGAATAATAAATTTCATTAGAATGTTTAAAAATAATGTAGTGTTAAATTTTAAACATGGTTTTAGGTTTTTTTGTGGTTAAACCAGCCTGTCTTGTTTCTGTAATTTTATTTGTTTTTCTGTTCATGTTAAAAGAAATTACATAGAATTTAAATACACTAATGAGTTTTATAATTCTGTGTTGAAATGTTATATGTAGAGAGTGGGGGTATGGAGTGAAAAAAAAACAACCTTTTCCCATCATCATTGATATCATTACAAATCCCATATTGTATAATATTTGCTAAGGTCAAATATACTAATGATATTTTAATTAAGGTTGAGGGTTGAAGCTATACAAAATGGAAATTAGAAAAAAATGTGCAGATTTTTATTTCGATTAAAACAAAAAAGTTATTTTAAATTGTATTTAAATTGTACATATTGAATTGTTTACATAATATAAGGGGATTATAACTTTTTGCAGCAATGACTGCAAATTTTATTACTTTTGCCATCAGTTGTTAAATTAGAAGCTCAACATAATACCCAGGTTCCTTCATAAATGTATGTCAAGTGCTAAACATCTTATTTGGCTCTTCTGGACTGTATGCTAAAGAAGCAAGAAAGAAGAATTGAGTGGCTTTTTTCCGATGCAAACATCCCCAAAAAAGGGATTTTTGAAAATCCTTACAGGGAGGCTCAAAAAGGGAAAAAGTCTTCACCTAGACGGCCTGCCAAAAACGCTGGAGCTGTATATGTATACAGGCACCAAAAAAAGCCTGTAATGGCAACTGAAAATTTTGCTGTTATTACGGGAAATTTTGCTAATTTGAGCCTAGCGGTATTTTTTGTTAATCTTAGCAACACATGTCTTCTGACGTGTAGTACAATGAAATCTGTGGAAAAATAAGCTGCCTCTACTAAATTTTAGTAAACTTTTTGTAAAGTGAAATTTAAAATCTGTTTGCTAAAATCAGCAAAAAAAATTTACTAAATATTTATATTAGTACAAAATTTAAAATTTTTTTTATATTTACTTTTTTTCAAAAAATATTTAAGACAAAATTAAAAAGAAAACAAAAAACAAAAAAACAAAATTGTAAAAACATAAACGAATTTATCGTTTTGTTTTAATTTCTTTTTGAAAAATATTTTAGTCAATTTTTTTTACACTCAGAAAAAAAAGTTAGTAGAAAAATTTGTAAACGGTTTTCAATCCCACTTTACTATTTTTGTACTGATTTTTAGTAAAAAAAATATTATTTAGCAAATCTTTTTGCTATTTACATTTTACAAATTACAGAATTTTTACAGAATATCTACAAATTTTTGTTGCTAATTTCAGAAATCATTTTACAAATTTTTGAAAACCGATTTGATAAAATTAGCAAAAAAAAAAAAAAATACTAATTTGAAAAAAGTCGATATTGAAGGAAATGCTATTTCTAATAATTTAAACTTATACATACAAACTTAAATTGCTCTAAAATGTTACATAGGATTAAAAAAGGGATCGGAAGTGAAGATACCGACTCATGTCTAATAAGAGGACATCCACTTAAAATAGCACTAAAAAGGGTGTTTTAGTTCTAAAAACAATTAAATTTAACCTTAAAAGTAAAAAAATGACTAAAATATTTTTCAAAACAGAAATTACCAAATTAAAACAAAATGATAAATTCGTTTATGTTTTAACAATTTTTAAGATTTTTAAGCCTTTGACTTTTTTTTCATTATGTATAAAACGTCTTTTAAAAAATAAAATCAAAATTTTTGATGCTCGATAAAACAAATAAATCTAAAATTTTGTACTAATATTAATATTTAGTAATTTTTTTTTGCTGATTTTAGCAAACAGATTTTAAATTCCACTTACAAAAGTCTACTAAAATTTAGTAGCGGCTACTAATTTTTCTACTAATTTCATTGTACTACACGTCAGCAGACATGTGTTGCTAAGATTATTAAAAAATACCGCTGGGCTCAAATTATCAGAATTTCCCGTAAAAACAGCAACATTTTCAGTTGCCATTACAGACTTTTTTTGGTGAGTGTACTTTTAAGGTCAAATTTTAATTGTTTTTAGGGCTGATTTTTAGAACCAAAAAAAAAAAAGTTTTAAGTGCTATTTTATGTGGAAATCCTATTTTTAGACATGAGTTGGTATATTCACATCCGATCCCATTTTTTAATCTATGTAACATTTCAAGGCAATTTAAATTTGTAGGTGTTAGTTTTAATTAGAAATAATAATAATTCAATATCCACTTTTTCAAATTAGTAAATTTTTTTTTGCTAATTTTAGCAAATCGGTTTTTAAAATTTTGTAAAATGATTTCTGAAATTAGCAACAAAAATTTGTAAATATTCTGTAAAAATTCTGTAATATGTAAAATGTAAATAGCAAAAAGGTTTGCTAAATAGTATTTTTTTTTTACTAAAAATCAGTACAAAAATAGTATAGTGAGATTGAAAACCGTTTACAAATTTTTCTACCAACTTTTTTTTCTGAGTGTAGGTTCCTGTTCTTCCGTAGTCTTTCACTTAGATGGGATTTTTGGGAATTCCTACGAGGAGGAACAAAGATGGAAAATTCTTCCTCTTAACGGCCTGCTCAATCGCCTTTGGCTTAAAATCTAAAATTTTAAACAGGTGTTCCTTGGAGTATGCACTAATTCATTTGGAAGATATTTTTGGAATTTTCTCCAGAAGCGTGGCAAAAATGTCGATTCAAAAGGTGACCAATGTACCTTTTAACGTCCTTCCCAAAATTCTTTGTCAAGGAAAAGATATTTAAAATTTCAAATATCTGTTCCTTGGTGTATGCGCTAATTCATCCATAAGGTACACTCAAAATAGTTAGTAGTTTAAATAAACTGAAAATGTTATTTAAAATAAATAAAAAATCACATAAAAACCAGTTCACTAATTTTTCATTTATATCAAAAGAACTTTTCATTTAAATTGAAATGTTAATAAATTAACTTTGAATATCCGTAAATGGTAAAAGATTTTTCATTTATATTAACTGTTAATAAACTAACCACAAATCCGTAAAATCAAATGATATTCCCTTTATTAGAGTTTTTTTGTTTTCTATACCTGGGGGTTTTTCGTTTGTTACTATTTCTACTTTATAGCGAGCTTTTAACCTCCGGGTTATTTACAAAAACAAAGCAAATTAACGATTTTTAGTTAGGTTGATACATGTATTTCGATCCGGCAAAAGATCTCTTTGGAACCCAAAGTTTTAGACAAGCTAGAGTGTCTAAAAGAATGCAGAGCCTAAACAAAAAACCTATTAAAAACGAGTATTTTGCTACATTTCTGTCTTCTTAGCAATCACACACGTGGTTAAGTTATTTTTCAAACAGGCAAAATGATGATATTAAAATTAAGAAGAGCGCCCCGGTAGGCTAGTTGGTAGCGTGCTAGCTTATCAGTGCGGGGGTCGTGGGTTCAATTCCCACCAGAGTCTTTGGTCTGTTTTCGCTACAACGAGCCGAAGGCCTTTGTTGTTAGTGCTCGGTTAGGGTTAGGGTAACATATAATTTGTAATTATATGATTAATAAATAAAATAAATAAATAAATAATAAATTAAGAAAGACCAAAAATTTTATATTTATAAAGAAAAAAAATTATTTTAACTGACAACTAATTGAAATCCGAAAAACAGTAATGATTTTGCGCATTACAAATACATATACAAATAAGAATAATATAAAAATTATATTTTTTTTTTTGTAAATCAGAATCTTTTATTATATTTTAGTGTTTATTCTAGTTAAAATATTATTAAATGTAAATAAAAAACAAAAAAAAGTAATGAGTTTTCCTTTATTTTTTTTTAACTGTTAACATATAAACTACAAATCCGTAAAAATAAAACATATTTTCTTTATTTTTTTTTAACTGTCTACTAATTAACTACAAAAACCATAAAATGCTATGCTTTTTAAAAGATATTTCATTTATTTTGTTTCTTTGTCATAAAAATTAACTACAATAACTGTAAAATTAATTGACTTATCACATTTTTTTTTGTATATTTTTAACCATCAAAAAAAAAAAACTAACCAAAAATCCGTTAAATCAAAATATATTTTCTTTATTAATAAAATTAACTATAAAATCCGTAAAAAATAATGATTTTTAAATGACATTTCCTTTTTTTTAAACGCAAAAAATTAACCACAAAATCTGTAAATGTTCACGACTTTCCATTTATTTTAACTTTAAGACATATACAATAACTGTAAAAAGAAAATAAAAACCATAATCTTAACAAATTATTTTAAATAAAAATATTTACTGTAACAGTAAATCCATATTTATATGCGACTTATACTTTAAATAAATGTAAAAAATAATTGAAAACATATTTCTTTGTATTTTAACTATTAAATAATTTTAAGGTAAATGTAAATGTATGAATAACTTTTTAAATAAACCACGGTGAGTTACTAAAAAAAAACATTTTGTGTCTATTTTTTTTTGTAATTTTTGCCAGGAAATCTGCCCCTTAAGATCCTATCCGTTGAAAAAATAATATCACAAGTCTCAAACCTGCCTGATTTGAGACTTGCTTTGATACTTAAGGAAGTCAAGTAAGTAAGTCAAGTCTTGATTAAAGTGATCCAGTCGTAGGGCCGGCAAAATGGGGAGTTTTTAGGTAGGTGGTTCCATTTGTAGTAAAATTTAAACCTACATGAGAGCGCACTACAAGCCGACTTTCGAGCTTAACTTAAGTGTCCCATTTTCGGTTGCGAAAAGTATCTTCACTTCCGATTCTTTATTTTTTTTAACTAATAACGTAACCTAAGATATATTAATTTTTAATTCTTATACCTCAATATCGTCTAAAAATTTATTTGTATTTATTTTTATTTATAAAAAAGTAAAGATATTTTTCTATTGATCCAGAGAGTTCCAGTATATTGTTCGTTTTCGTTTTTCAAAAAATATTCGTTATATAACATATTGCCTACCTCAAATATTCAATTAAAATTTCAACAGTTGTTCCATAACACTACTGGACAAGGTTTTAGCACAGGCTCCTACTAACAATTTTTAAACATGAATGTGAAGTTATTGACCCTTGACCAAGGAAAAAAATACTTTATGGCTCAATACTGGGGAGAAGTTGTTCAAAATCTTTTATTATTTTAATTTCAAATAAAATTAACTTTTTATTGTGCATAAGCATGTGGGGAAATGTAAAATGGCATTTAACCCATTAATGGCCAAAAAAAAAATCTGGCGCAGAACAATCAAAAAAAAATATACTTATGTTGTAGGCAAAGGCGACAAATAGGATAAAGTAAAATCGAAATTGAAAAAAAAATTAAGATATCCTTTTAAATTGTCAAGGAGCAGAAAGTGGAAACTGGCTCTCTCACACACACACACCGTTTTGAAATTTGGTGTTGTAAAATTTAATTCAACAGGTTCAATAAGTGCCTAATTAAATAATGAACACTTATTATATCTAGTTATATTAAAATTTTTATAACTAATTTCAAAAATTAAAATTTTACCTTAATGAAAAAAGTTTTTACAATTAAATACTTTTCAGTTGCTGTCAGAGAACTGCAAATGCTGATTTGCAAAACGTTCATACGCAATCAACACAAGAATAAATATGTGTTTGAGTTCAAACGTTGAATATACTCCAACACACATATTTGTTGATGATTTTAAATCAATCAAACGACGTGCAAATTGTTGTCACTGATTTATAATCATCGATCGTTTTTATAAAATTGATTTTATTCTTCTTCGTTCGAGTCAACAATAATTATTTTGATGTAGAATAAATCAGAAAAAGCTATAAATAACGCGTATGTGGGTATTCATAATAAAAACAAAATAGTTTCTTTTCTATAAAAAGGGGGTGGTTTTGTAAAAACACATTTCATAAATTAGGGTGGGTCTAAAATCCGTTTTTTTGGAATATTTATTAGTAATACCAAAAATATTGTTCTTTGTGAATTTTTTTTTTAAATTTAGGTCAAAGTTAAATATTGCCTAATTTTCCAATCAAAATAGATGAAAAAAGAAATTTAGACAATATTTAAATTTTTCCGAATTAGGCAGGCCTGAGATGTCGACCTAAATTTTTTTTCCAAAAAAATATTTTTATTTCACAAAGAAGAATATTTTTAGTATTGTATTACTAATAAAATTTCTAAAAAAAAGGATTTAAGTCCCACCCTAATGTAATTTTATGAAATGTGTTTCTATTTTGTTTTGATTATGAATACACTCATACGCGTTGTTTGTTGTTTTTTCTGATTTATTCACACTGATCCCACTTACGCGTTCAGTAACATGATGTTGATTTTATTTTACAGTGAATTTTGTTGAATTATCAAATATGAACAAGAATTTTTGTGTATGATTAAATCGAGAAAAAAGTTGATTTTGCAGTTCTCTGGTTGCTATCAAACGATATGAATTTAAACAATAATAACAGTATTAGATTAGAAAAATCTTTTGCTTTTAATTTCTTAATTTAGTTGTCACTAAGAAAATTATTTTACTCAAATTATAGGACGAATAGAGTCAGAGAAAAAAATCAAGATGTACCAATACTGGTACATTGTCCATTAATGTTAACCTTTAGGAGGATTTTGAACTTTTATATACTGGAATACTATTTATTCTTGTTTGTAAATTTTCTACTAAAACAATAAAATTTAGGATTTGAAACTACTAAAATGGTTCTTACGTATAGGTCACAAACGACCAATTTGTTCGCCCCCGGAAATTTTTTATTGCTAAGATTCAGCGAATTCAGATTCAAAGATTGAATTTTCTCTGTTAATATTAATTAAGTTCAATTGGCTAATGAAATATTGTAATTAGGAAAATATCTCAGTATTCCAAACCTGCACATTTTTGTTATTAAGTTTTTGTGTACAACTTGTATTTAGCTCAACTGGTTATTAAAAATATTACTAAAATAATATTATTGATTGAAAAATATCAGAAAGGACCAACCTTTTTGGTTCTTAAGATTATGGGGAAGCAGAAGGTTAAATTTGTGGTGTCTAATCTGCTGTTAGTTTAGTAAATTAATTTAATAATATTGTATATTGCAAAATATCAGAAGAGCCCAAAATTTGGCCCCGAAAATTTTGTTATGATTCAGAGGGCTAAATGTTGATTTTTTGTGTAAAATCTGTGTTTAGTTCAATGGCTTATTTACTAACATTGTAGTTTGGAAAATATTTGAAAATACCAACATTTGGCTTCGCAAATTTTCTGATACAATTCAGGGGGTCAAAGGTTCATTTTTAGTGTACAATTGGCTAACTATATAAAAAAGTTATTGATTGAAAAATATCAGAAAATACCAATCTTTGGCCCCCAGAAAAATTAACGATATAAGTTTAGGGGCCAAAGGTTGACATTTTGTGGCATTATCTATACCAAAATACAATTTAACATGTTTCGTATACAAAATTTTATGGTTTTAATAAAAAAATTTTCAAAAAAAAGTTGCAAAAATATGCAAATTTAGTTCAAAATTTTATTTTGTTTTTTTTTTTGCAAATATTCTTAAAACTTTTAAATGGATTTGAAAAGTTGGCCTCTGTAGTTATTCATTGAAGTGAATATGGATTTAATTTGTCTAATTTTTTTTTAAATTTAAACGTTTTAAAAACAAATTAAGAGCAAAGCGCAATTTTGTTATCCTTTAGAGGTCCCCACACGATTGTGTTCAAATGAAATGAAATTTTGTCTAAAACTCACACCCATAAAAATCAGGGACTGAATGAAACCCTGAAAAAAATGGGTTCGGGTTAATCGAAATAAAAAATTTGGGTAATATGAAATTTATATATTTGTCAAAGAAATTTTCGTTTAATTTTGTAATTAATAAATTTTTTAAGTTTTCTTCTTTTAAATTTGTTCTTTGTTGCGAAAAAGAATTTCAAGGCTGATTTAGAAAATCGTTCCTTCTTTTTTTCATCATCTTCTAAAGAACAAGATATTGATTCTCCCATAAAATTCTCTTCTTTGCTTTCCATTTGCACTTTCTTGAAAATTTTTTTTAAACAAAACATTTATCTTCATATTTTTGACGAGAAAATGTAGGAATAGTAGAAAAATTACTAGTATGTAATGAGACATTTAAAAAAGGAAGAGCGAACTTATTAAATTTCTTTTATATTATCTCAATGGCTAATATGAATATTATCGTTTGGGCTCCAGATAAAGGAATCATATTCCAATCTTGATCTAACAAAGGAGAAAAATAAAACTTTTTTTGGTTAAATGGTCAAAATCTTTGCCGGAAAGTAGATCCCGAATAAGCCTTAGGAATAATAAAATTCAAATGACTACAAAAAGAAAGTTTATGATCAAAAACCAGACCCAAATCCAACATTTCATCCACTGAGGACAAAACATGGCTTTTCATTTTTTATGATTTTTTTATCAAACATTTCTCACGCCATAAACAAAAAGAATATTTTTGAACCCGAACCTGGTTAACATTTTGGGTTCAGCGGGTTCGGGTTCAAAGTTTTTATAAACAGCCAACCTGAAGCCGTTTGGGTTTGGATTCGGGTTCGGTTTCAGTCCCTGATAAAAATAATAGATTTTGAAATATTTCTCCTCAATGTGTGTGCAACTAATTGGCACTACACTACGTATGAGTGATATCATATTAAGTATACGTACGATGTCCTAGAATTAATGTTAGAATTTGTATTGAATATTTAAGCTAAGCAAAATTCAACCAATATTCAACAAACTTCATTAAATTATAATAAATAATAAACTAAAAGTTAAAGCTAAATTTTACAATATGTAACACCGCCTACAATGTCCATTTTTTTTTTTTTTTGGAAAATTGAAAAAGTTGTTTAAATTTTTATTAGGGTAATAAATACTGCAAGTTTAAGATTAGTACCAAATACTTTTTTAGGTGAATAGTTGGGCTTCATAAATATTAAAAATCATTGCATGGTTATACAAATTTCAAAGACCTTACCTAAAATTTTTTTTAGTTTGAATATAAATTTAAGTATAAAACATTTAAATCAGAATTTAAATCAATTTTTCAATCAACAACAAACAAATTACCAATGTTTATTTTATAAGACAACAAAGAGTTGTAATTTTTTTTTACTTAAACTATGGACATTGTGCAAATAATAAGATGAGTAAATACACACATATTTACACTCACACAAATACTCAAACAATAGTTACGGTAAATATGCAAGTATTTTAGAATATATACTACATATAACTTATAAACCGTAAAAAGAAAGAACAAAAGAAAAAAAAAAAGAAATACTTATGCATACAGAACAATTCAATGCATGGTCCATGGTGCATGCAACCCAACTTAACACATGCATACAAATTGCTTATATTATGATTACTCTATCAATACTTCCGCTTGAAAATTTTAGATGTTTGGGTGAGTAAAGAAACATATAACGTATAAAATGTATATCAACTGAACAAATAAGGGAGTAAGTTTACTATAGACCGGGATTGAAGTTATTTGTTACTTTAAGTTGTTAAGAAACTGAAATTAAGAAAATTAGGAAACTAAGAAATTTATCGTTTAAGTTATCCATTTTTGATCATATACAGATTTTTTTTGCACCCACGTTTTATCTTTATATGACATGTAGGTGCGTATGAGTAATATCGTTCTTTTATAATTCCATATTACTGATACGTAAAAATTACTAAAGAGCCTTAATAACAAGAAGAGTATTCTGACTTGGCTTAAAACGTTATAAAGCTTAATTTATTTATTCACTTATATCTAGTTATATAAACACCTGATATAGTGGTTAGGGAAAGAATAAGAAATACGAATCGCCTCGTGAATGCAGAGAGATTCTAGGTATTCGTTGGGCGCTTCGGCGCTTTCATGCCAGAACGTCACAGAACCTGTAAGTCACTTAAATAAGATCTTCTGGTATATTCTAAGAATATTAAAGAAACGACTTACAAACTGCACACACTTCCTAGATAAAAAAAAACGTTCAAGGGACCTTGCAGAATATGGCAGGATACTCAAGGGAAATTCAGGAAGGCGACCTGCAAAAGGCATACAACTTTTAGATAGAAAACTCGTTCGAAGGCCTTAGCAGGATGTAACAGAATAATCAAATAATATTCGAAGTCCGAAAGGCATAAACTTTCAGCTGAAAATCACGTTCAAGGACATCCGCGGGATGTGGAAGGATACAAGAGGGATTTACAGAAGGCAACCTTAGAACGGCATACACTTCCTAGACGTTCAAGGAGCTCCGCGGGATATGGGAGGATACTAAAAGGACATTCAAGATGGCAGAATCTAATATTTAAGAAGGCGACCTTCAAACGGCACACGCTTTCTAGAAAAAAAACATATTGAGAGACATTCGAAGGATTTAACAGCATACTCGAAGAACATTAAAGAAACGGCACACACTTAACTTCCTCTGAAGCCAAGATTAGTATGTCTGCAGACCTGTTGGAGTATGTAACAGACTGGTACGTTTAGGAATATTCGCAGGACCTTGAAGAATAGTCATAGGACCTTAAAGAATATTAAAAGAAACCCAATGGATGTTGGCAGAACCTCAAACCATAATCATGTGACTTTGACGGATATTCACAGGACTTCAACAGATATTCACAGGACCTTAAAGGATGTTCACAGGACTTCGAAAGATATTCACAGGAGCTTAAAGGATGTTCGCATGACCACGAAGGATATTTACAGGACATTAAAGAATGATACGTAAAATATTTCGTCTTGTTTTTTCACCAGTCGCTTAGTATTGAATAATATTTTAACTTCACCTCAAAACTTTTTTTTCAACACAAAAGGTTTTTTCACCACAAATAATTTTTTTTACCTCAAAATATTTTTTCACCTCAAAAATAGTTTACCACCACAAAATTTTTTTTCCACCACAAAATTTGTATTCACATTTAAAAAAAGCTTTTCACCTTAAAAAATTTTTTTCACATACCTAATTTTACTTCTAAAGGTTTTTACATTATTTGTATCAAAAGGAGTAGACAACATTTTTGTAGGATATTGGTGGACGATATTTAAAGATAAGGCACAGCCGAATGTGAGCCTTTTTTATTTGTTTAACTTTACGGCCTTTAAAAAAGGGCCGTTACTGAGCGAAACTTCGACCTTGGTTTTTTTGAAATTATGCTAAAACATGGACCGATTTTAAGCATTTTCAATAGGTTTTGTTCTTTGGGATATACAAACGTATATACAAACTTCAGAATTGAGACCTGTAGCTTGATTATATTTTTTTGGATAACTGCAAAATAACAAAATTTCATTATTTTTAAAACATATTTATATCCATACAAAAACCAAGTAATTTTTGAACTTACCTCTTAACCCCTAAACGAGAGATTGGACCGCTAAAATATATTCGAAATTCATCAAAAAACAGTATCAGTTGTGGCCACCGACTTTGTTGCCAATCGAATTCTAGCGGTTACGACAACTGTTTTCATATTAAATTATAATTTTAGTTGTGAAAGCCAATACTTTTTAGTTGTCTAATTTAATAGTTATATTCCACATAAATATTATTACGTTCCACAACATTTATTTAAAAAAAAAAAAATTATTTTTAGATTTTTTCGATATTGAACCTGGACATTCAAATT
Source organism: Eustalomyia histrio (assembly GCA_949748255.1). Classification (NCBI taxonomy): domain Eukaryota; kingdom Metazoa; phylum Arthropoda; class Insecta; order Diptera; family Anthomyiidae; genus Eustalomyia; species Eustalomyia histrio. The sequence continues at coordinate 25,322,526 of OX456526.1, read as the reverse complement.
CATAGTTCACACTCTTGCTTACTGCACCACAACTTATTTAAATTTTCTTTTATATATATGCCATTTAAACTTTTGAATATTTTATTTAAAAAAAAAAAATTTTTTAAATGTTCGCCTTTTCCGGGATTTGAACTCGGAAATTCGGAGTACTGAGCTACCTGTCTACCCACCACACCACAAACACTTATAAATTTTGATGACTAATTTTGAATTTAAGCATTTTGTAAGGAAACCAAATATTAGTATAAAATTTGTCTAGCAATACCAATCATTTGTGACGTCTATTATCAATACATTCCACAATTCGGTTGCTTCTACTGAAACCCTAATTAAATGATATATTTGATCAGAATAACCGTACTTGTAGTTACCACTTTTAAAAATCGACAATTTTTTAATAAATTTTATAGATTGTACTAAATTTCTAATATATGCACTAAATAAATGAATGCACACGAATAATAAACGAATTTTATTGTAAAAGATGATTGGAAATATCAATACTTGAATAATAGGATTGATTTTTAGTTCCTTTCCCCTTTTTTAACTCCCAATACAACAGTTTTGCTTTATTAATGGATTTTAGGTTACTCTAAATAAAATTAAATCCTCACAAATAAATGTTAATGGTTTTGATTGAATTACAACCAATATTTTCTCTGGGTATACCTTGTTTATTGTACTAATGTGAAATTTGCCGTAGTAATGACATGTGGATGCGTATGAGTAATATTACATCATTTGATAAATCTGATAAATCTGATAAGTGATACGATAAGTATTGTTAAAGTAATCATATTGGGATCCGACAGATACAAACATTTTCTTCAAGATTATTAAATTTGCTTTCGTTTATTTTTTTTTATACACAAAAACTTACTTCCGACCCACAGTGGTGTATACGTGTGTCTGCAAAAATATAGCAAAACTTACATATTGTAAGTAGTAGAAGAGAAATCTTATATGAGACCAGCATATACTGATAGACAAGAAAAAATATTGTTAGAAAGACGGAATTAAATTGATCAAATATGTATATTAGAATGACCCATGAAACATAAAGTTAGTTAAAGTAATTGGGAATAAGAGGTACTTTTCAAAGTTAGGAATATTTCATTTCTATTAATATGAAAAAAAGGAATAAGAAACAAATTTTTATATGAAAACAAATTTTTATATGAAAAATAACCGATTTTGCTCATTTTCAATATCAAACTTCTTGGGGGGACAACACACTGATCGTTATTTCAACGAACCTAAAAACGGACATACATAATGATCAAGAATATGAGTACTTTATATTTTAAAAATATTTTAAAATTTATGATAAATAATAAAACCTGTCATTGGCCCAATTTAGCAAGGAATTCCGTTACTGGGCAAATCAAAAAAAAAAAATTTTTTATAAATTTGTTACTTTTCAAATCTTTCAGCTTCTATCGAATAAATTTTATATTAAAATTTACTACATTTTGAAATTCATTTAATCCGAATATCTTAATAACTTGATTTGATATTTATTATTTATTTACAGAAAGTCTTTAGATTTTGAGAAAATTTTAATTTTATTATACCTTTCCTAGGATATTTCAATAATTTAATGTGACCCTCTAAAATTAATTGAAATGATTTTTCCTATGTTCAGCTAGCTTATCGAACGACAACCCCTTGTTGCTAACACTTTAAATAGTTTTTCCTAAGGGACACCCTAATATACATAGAGTACATATGCTTAGAAGCAAATACATGTTGCAGTAATGATGTATGATGTTTTCATGTCCAACGACAGTTTTATCAAACAGACAATAAGTTATCTTTACAAAGGAATAAATGGACTACTCTTTGTATATTTTCAATGAAAAGTTATTCGAGAACTGATGGTTATGTATTGACCCAGCAATATTTTCAATGAAGAGATCCGATTGTTTAAAAAAAAACTTTTTTTGATTTTAAGTTTTATATTGAAATTGTACCAAAATTAAACAAGTTTTTTATGATAAGTTAGAAAGGAAAATCTCTTGAAGCTGAGTCCATAAACTTTAAGATTTTAATTCCCAAAGAAATCTTATAGTGTTTTTATATAAAAGTTGTTCTTTTTAAAAGCAAATGATTTAGAATCGATGAAGTTATGTAACTAAAAATTTTACTGGGTATATGCAAGTAAAAAAAAAATTGAAATAAAACGAGTATATTTAAATATTTATTATGTGGATGTAATTTTGTTGGTTGATTTGTTACAACATAAGTGTGCAAAGGATTTGTATGCATTGTTTAGTCCTTAAGGATTTAAGCAAAATGACATGTATATTAAAAAGCCCGGCACTTCTAAGGATCTTATTTTTTAAATAAATTTGTTTAACCTTTTGTAGTGGATATTTAAATTTCAGCCCATTTTTTTTCTTTTAACTCCAATTTTTCCAACGATTTTATGAGAAACTCATAAATTATCTCTTTGGTGACTTACAACATAGGCATCCTTATGGGTTCTCTCCAATCTTAATGTAATTCACATATGTTGTACATGCTTGGATATGTTTTATATATCAATAGAAAAAATTTTTCATTTGTCTAATTATTAAATTTCTTAGCCCCTTAACTCAAGTTAGGGCCGATAAAAAACACATTTTATTTTTTCTCCTCTATAACATGCGAATTTTATTAAGATCGGAGGGAGAACCCTTTCAGAGTCCAAGCCGAATCTGATCCTATACGACCATAGCCAAGGCGACCTGGGCTTGCCATAAAGAGAGATATTTCAGATTTTAAGTCAAAGGAAAAAAAAAATAAAATAAAAAATATTAAAAAAAATCTATCTAAGCTGCAGGACTATCTTACATGTCAAATTTCAAGTTCCTAAGTCCTACGATTTGGTTTGGGTGATTACGGAGTCGCTTTTACGGACTAAAAATATTCACTCAAAATATTATGTAATTTATTGTTTGTAATTTAATAAAAAAGTTTTTTGTTCCTTTTAAAAAAAAAGAGACATACATTTATTTTATATTTCAAAGAAATATCTATTTTAACTCTGTTATGCAATTGTTCGAAGTAATTTACTATCATTTACCGATTTTTTCAGTAATAAATGATATTTTTTTCATTTGTTTGAAATTAAATCGAAATTTACCCAAAAAACAGAAATTTGTGGTTTATTTCTATCCGTTACAGTTGTTTCAAATTGAAATTTTGTTTGCTGTCTGTTTCGAAAAAAAAAAAAATATTAAAAAGATTTAATTTTTTTATATTATATACAAAATGTTTTAAATTCAAATTACTAGAACTTCATAAACACATACATACAGAAACACATTCACACAAAAAGTGTCTATAGCCATGCATACATACATTTTGTGGATTAAAAAAAAGAATACAAAACAGAAACAATTTCAAATATATGATAAAATCATTTATTTTTTAAGGAATTGCTAGGTCAAATTTTAACATTTATTTTGACTCGTTAATCATTTGTTTCGTACGGATCTGTCAGTTGTTTAAACAATATTTAAAAATAAATAAAAAATGACATTTAATTTAAATGAAAATTAAGCAGACCGGGTTTTAAATGAAATATTATTTATTGTAAGTGGCATTTTCTGTTATTTTAACTAACAAACTATTTTAAGTGTAGTTTTCATTGACAGATACAATTCTTGAAAAATGTAAAAATAAAAAAAAAATCGGTAATATCAAATTCAAATCGCTAAATATCACTAAAGTCCAGGCTCACTGAACTCCACTTTTTTTCAGTGTTAACTGTTTTAAATTCACAAGTTCTCTGTTCCATTCCATTTCGTTGCCCTTGTCAATTGTGTCAATTGCAATAGTTCCCCTTGATAAGTACTTCAATTCTACTAGTAACTCGTTTCAGCATAGTTCGTTGCCTATCAAGTATTTCAATTTTACTCAATCCCCTTTCTGTTTCATTTTGTTCCCCTTGTTCCTTTACTTTTCATTCGATTTCTTTTGGTTCATTCATTTTATTTGATTTCTGTTGTATATTATTTAAATTTTACTCGTTCCGCTTGTTTGTGTTTCAATTCCACTCTTTATACGTTCCCTTCGTTCTCTTGTCTAGTGTTTTAGTTCCACTTGTTTACCATTTTATTTGATTTCGTTACCTTTGTCTAGTGTTTCAATTCCACTCGTTTTCTGTGTCCATTAGCCTTGTGTTTCAATTTCTTTTCGTTCTGCGTTGTACTGTTATCATGCCAAACCATTATCACGATAATATTATGCCTCTAGCCAAATCGTTTTGGAGAAATCCAAAATTACTCGCTGTCCCTCATTTCGCTGTGAAAGTTCAGTTGCCTGAGGGTTGAAAGAAGATATTTTACTCCAAAATTTTTATAATGAAAACAAATATGTTTTATTAATTCCGAAAAGGATCCAGTTTTTTTTTTATAAACAGGTTGGAAAATATACATCTACAATACTATTTCGTTATAAGCAATCTATTAATATTAATTTTTTTCATTATATTCAGCTCATTTTGCTCTTTGTTTTTAATCATTGTTTAATAATCGACAAAAGTAGTAAACAAAATCGAGTCGCTTAAAATAACCATAAATTTTTAACTAACAAAACGTTAAAAAAAATCGATTTTTGTGGTTTGTTTTCAAGTTGATTTTTTTTTATAAAACACAACACACTCAGATGTATGCATATATTTTTATTTTATATTTGTGTATGTATATTTAGAAAATTTATAGTAATTTTTATTGAATTAATTTTGTATTTAAAGAAACTATTTTGATAAAAAAACAAAAAGGAATTATTTGAATTTCTATTTTCAGAAACAGAATACATAAAGTTTTGCACTTAACAGAAAATATAAACTCCTACTGAAAGTCTGTATTGTTTTATAGTATGTTTTTTGAATTACTGATTAAAATAGTAAAAAAAAATATATTTCTATGGATTTCAATTGATTCTTGATTTAAACTGCAGTCGGTAATGGAAAATATATCTATTTCAGCCCAATTTAGAAATGGCTTTTTTCTGCAGGTCTCACTGTGGGACGATTCTATCCAAATACAACAGAATGTACAAAATTTCATCTAAGTATCTTAATATTTGCGACCTGTAGTTTGATAATAAGACATATGGACGGTACATTTAAATCGATTCAGAAAATCATTCTGTGCCGATTTAAAGTTTGCAATTTGGTTGGTCTCCGTACAATAGTTTAGATAACTTCAGCACAAACTCATAAGTTTATTTGAATGCCAAATAGATAAACTTTAACAGGTCAATTGAAAAGTCCCCGGCCTACCATACTAAAAAACATTTTTTTTTGGCAAAATTCGTTTTTTTTATTCAACATAGTTCCCTTCAAGGGTGATACACTGATTATAGCGACCCTCCAACTTTTCGAAACCATTTTTGTAGTACGATTTGTGCTTTGCTTCAAAATAGGCCTCAGTTTCGGCGAAGAGGTGCTTCATTCCCAGCGAGCATCCTTTTGAGATCTGAGAACAGGAAATAGTCGCTGGGGCTCAGATCTGGAGAATACGGTGGATGCGAAAGCAATTCGTAGCCCAATTCATGGATTTTCGCCTTCGTTTTCACTGACTTGTTTTTGGTCAAAAGTGAGCTCGCGCGGCACCCACTTTGCACAGAGCTTTCTCATACCCAAATATTGGTGAATGATATGATGTACACGTACAGTTGATATCTTTAGAGTACCTGCTATTTAATTCAATTTCGATTTACGGTCATTCGAAATCATTTTGTTGATGTTTTTGTCCGTAACAACCTCTTTTGGGCGTCCAGTGCGTTTACAGTCTTTGGTACTCATTTCACCACGTCTAATCTCAGCATACCAATCATTGATGGTTGATTTTCCTGGGGCAGTGTCCGTTATGATGCTGCTTTCAGAAATTTCCAAAAAGGATCCTTTCTTTCTCCCATAATCGGGAATTTGACTAAAATAATAATTTTCTGACATTTTACTTGAATTAAAATAACGAAATCTTCTAAACCCAGATTCATTTTGAACGTCCGAAAACCTTTCAGAAACACCTTCTTTAATTTATCAAATTAAATATTTTTTAAAAATAAACAATTTTTCAGTTACAAATTTTGATTTTAGAATGAGTCCAGTTTAATAAAGTTTACAAATTGTGACTAAAATTTATATCTCAATTTTGTGTTTCTAATATTATTTCTAATTTTTAAAGAATTTATTACTAAGCAACATGTTATTATATTTTAAAAGAATCTTTTCTATTTTTAAAATTAAATTGTAAAAAAAAAAATCTTTTATGAATTTTCCTGATTAAATACATAAACTCATACATAAATTTGTATGAAATACAAATATTTGCTTATTTTTTTTGCATTCGATTATTCTTTCTTCTTCTTTGTTGTTGCCAAAGATATAAAGATATGTAATGAAAAATTGCATACTATTGCATGAAAGTTGACTTGTTCGTACCATATATTTTGTTTTATTTTTCTTATATATTAACTGCATCTGAATAAAATACACAAATAACTTTGTTGGTAATAAAACCAAGAAATTCTTTTTTTGTCTTGTATACAACAAAATGAACAAACAATTATATAAAGGAAACTATAGTACTCTGAATAAATATGAGTATGTGAAGTATGTATTTGTAAAAATTAAATTGAGCATACAAGTAAGATTTATACATACATTACAGTGGCACTTATATGTATAGCACACAATCACATAAATATAGAGTCCGCCAAATAACTTTTTTTTTTGAAAATGCTATAAAAAAAACTACTAAATATTTTCTCAAATTTCTTTTCTTATTTGAAAGTACAATCTTTCCGGTTAATATTGGAAAAATTTCATTCAAATGGTAGCCTACACGATCGGTCCAATTTTTAAGCACATTATCAATTGTATGCAGCTGTATTTCACCAATGGCTTCACGAATATTGTCTTTTAAAGCATCAATTGTCTCTGGCTTGTCGGCGTAACACTTATCTTTGACGGCACCCCACAAATAATAGTCCAACGGTGTCAAATCGCAGCTCCGAGGTGGCCAAACGACATCAGCTCTGCGGCTGATAATGCGATCTTCAAAAACAGGGCGCAAAACATCGAATGTAGCTTCGCTGTGTGGCACGTAGCGCCGTCCTGCTGAAACCAAATTGTTGCCAATATCCTCCTCTTCAATTTTTGTGAACAAAAATTCGTTCACCATGGCCCGCCCGGTAACGATCGCCATTGAATGTAACGGCCAGCCGAGGCAGCCATTTGAATGAAATTATTTTCCATTATTAACCGGAAGGATTGTACTTTCAAATAAAAAATTTGAAAAAATATTCAGTAGTTTTTTTTTTTTTTTTATATAGCATTTTCAAAAAAAAAAGTTATTTGGCGGACCCTATATAACATCAAAACTAAGTAAATTTGTTATACCACCGACAATTCTACAGATTGCTTTTAAAAAAATCCATTAAATCTGTAATGGAAAAATAAGTGACCTTTATATATATTTTTTTTTTTGGTTTCATGTTCTTTTACTTGTTATGTATGGTTTTAAATAAATTTAACAAAAAAAAAATAAATAAAATAAACAAGATTAAATATTAAGAACAAAAATATAAAAAGTGTTTATTTTCCATAATTTTTAATTCAATTATTAAATATATTATATAAAAGCTTTTGCAGTTACATATTGTCATATAAATATGGGCTTGACCCACTGACTATTTGTGAAAAAAGTGAGTTTGCTGTTATTACGGGAAATTCTGCTAATTTGAGCCCAGCGGTATTTTTTGCTAATCTTAGCAACACATGTCTGCTGACGTGTAGTACAATGAAATTAGTAGAAAAATTAGTAGCCGCTACTAAATTTTAGTAGACTTTTTGTAAAGTGGAATTTAAAATCTGTTTGCTAAAATCAGCAAAAAAAATTACAAAATTTTTTTAATATAAGTAAAAAGCTTTGAATTTATTTTTCTTATCGAACATCAAAAATTTTGAATATATTTTTTAAAAAACGAATTAATCATTTTGTTTTAATTTGGTAATTTCTGTTTTGAAAAATATTTTGGTTAATTTTTTTTTTTTTACTTTTAAGGTTAAATTTTAATTGTTTTTAGGGCGGATTTTTAGAACTAAAAAACTTTTTTAGTGCTATTTTAAGAGGATGTCCTCTTTTTAGACATCAGTCGGTATCTTCACTTCCGATCCCTTTTTCAATATATGTAACATTTTAAGGCAATTTAAGTTTGTAGGTGTAAGTTTTAATTAGAAATAAAATTTCCTTCAATTACGACTTTTTTAAAATTAGTAATATTTTTTTTGCTAATTTTAGCAAATCGGTTTTCAAAAATTTGTAAAATAATTTCTGAAATTAGCAACAAAAATTTGTAAATATTCTGTAAAAATTCTGTAATTTGTAAAATGTAAATAGCAAAAAGTTTTGCTAAATAATAATTTTTTACTAAAAATATGTACAAAAATAGTAGAGTAGGATTGAAAACAGTTTACAAATTTTTCTACTAACTTTTTTTTCTGAGTGTATTAAATTTTTCTTAAAACTAATATTTTGTGGCATGGCCATTATTTGCTATTACCGCATTTAATTTGGATGGCATGATAAGGGGACACATTTTTCCATTCTAATTTTACAATTTCTTATAATTGCTGCAAATTTGATGGTTTTTTATCCCAACTCAAGCTCCCATAGGATTTCTATGGGGTTGAGATCAGGAGCTTGCGGAGGCCACTCCAAAACTTGCATATTATGCTTAGGGCCAATTTTTCTTACAAATGGGGAAGCATGTGCTCTTCCACAATTGTTCCCTCAATTTTGGTTATGGGACCTGTACCATCACGAGAGAAGACACCTTCAAAAAAATGTAAATTAGCTTAGTTTTCTTACATAAATATATTATTCCTTACCCCATACCATTATTGAACCCCCGCCATGTTTAACAGTTGACAAATGATATCTGGGCAAATATCTTTGTTTTGGCGGCCGGCGCACGTAATTTATGTCATTAGATCCAAATAAATTAAATTTGGATTCATCGCTTCACAAAACTTTCGCCCGCTGCTTCTTCGACCAATGGAGATACCGTCTGGCAAAGTCAAGCCGTTTTTTCTTATTGACCATACTTATAAGTGGTTTCTTGGCTGGTCTTTTAGCTACACCCAGAAAACAGATACGTGCTGACAACCGAATTTGGGTAGATTTTTACAATTTTGTCATTTGACAGTCTTGGCGGGCAGTGAATTTACGTCATCGACCACTTCCTGACTTTCTCTTCACATTATTTCTTTGAAGTTATCTCGCTGCAATCCGGTAAGCCGTTGATTTGTTAATGTTAATGGAAACTCTAAATGGTTAAAATTTATTTATTTTATTCTTGATTTCATTTAATTTTAATAATTTAACAGCAATTTTATTTTATTTCATTTCTGTTTCATTAAAATTACCCTGTAGGAAGCCCTGTACACTCAGAAAAAAAAGTTGGTAGAAAAATTTGTAAACGGTTTTCAATCGCACTCTACTATTTTTGTACTGATTTTTAGTAAAAAATTATTATTTAGCAAATCTTTTTGTTATTTACATTTTACAAATTACAGAATTTTTACAGAATATTTACAAATTTTTGTTGCTAATTTCAGAAATCATTTTACAAATTTTTGAAAACCGATTTGCTAAAATTAGCAAAAAATATTACTAATTTTAAAAAAGTGGTTATTGAAGGAAATGTTATTTCTAATTAAAACTTACACCTTACAAACTTAAATTTCCTTAAAATGTTACATATATTAAAAAAGGGATCGGAAGTGAAGATACCGACTCATGTCTAAAAAGAGGACATCCACTTAAAATAGCACTAAAAAGGTTTTTTAGTTCTAAAAATCCGCCCTAAAAACAATTCAAATTTACCCTTAAACAGAAATTACCAAATTAAAACAAAATGATTAATTCGTTTTTTAAAAAATATAATCAAAATTTTTGATGCTCGATAAGAAAAATAAATTCAAAGCTTTTTACTAATATTAATAATATTTAGTAATTTTTTTTGCTGATTTTAGCAAACCGGTTTTAAATTCCGCTTTACAAAAAGTTTACTAAAATTTAGTAGCGGCTACTAATTTTTCATTGTACTACACGTCAGCAGACATGTGTTGCTAAGATTAGCAAAAAATACCGCTGGGCTCAAATTAGCAGAATTTCCTGTAATAACAGCAAAATTTTCAGTTGCCATTACAGACTTTTTTGGTGAGTGTAGGAAGTATTTCTAAGTCACCACTTTTGTCGACTATTTTGGTGACTTTTTGGTGACATAGTCAACACAGCGTCTACACATTTTACATTCTTTTTTTTATGCAACTGCAAAGCTGTGCTTCTTTTTGATTTTTTATTTGTTTCATTTTGTTAAAAATACATGTGTATAGCTGTATGCAAAATTAAAGTTTTTAATCAAAATATAAAGTAAGGTTAATATAAAAGCTAAATATCAACTACTTACCAGGCTATTTACTCGCTTAATTACTTTCGTTTACGATGTCTAAAAAGTAATAGGTACCCATTATTTATTGGATGTTTGTAAGCGAGATGGTAATGACCACCCATTATTTTGTGTTTTTTGTAAGTGAGGATATAATGACCACTCATTACTTTTTGGACATCGTGAACAAAAGTAAATAGGTTGGTATGTAGTCGAAACCCCGGTAGGCTAGTTGGTAGCGTGCTAGGTTATCAGTGCGGGGGTCGTGGGTTCGATTCCCACCAGAGGCTCTTTCTTGTTTTCGCTGCAACGAGGCGATAGCCTTTGTTTGCTAGTGCTCGGTTAGGGATTTAGGATATAATTTGTAATTATGTGATTTATCTTGAAGTTTGTTATTTAGATAGTAGCTTTAATTAACCACATAAGGCCCTAATGGCTCGGTTATGTAAAATGAAGAAGAAGATTGTCGAAACCCTGTTTTGGCTGGTTAATTTAAACAAAATATTTAATGAGCAAAAGCAATTACAAAAGACTTGTGAAAAAGCAATTATTTTGAAGAAAAATTAAAATAACGATAGTGGCAACAATTTTTAGTGAAAGTTGTAACTCTGAGATTTTGTGGAGCCTGAAAAAGATTTTACGGGCCTTTAAAAGATATTGTCTTTTAAAGATTTGTCTACCCCAAAATTAAATTTACTTGAAAAACTTATTTACTTTAATTAAATTCATTAGAATTTTTATTAATAAAATATCTAATTTAACAAAATAAATCTAGTAAAAAGTTCCAAAAGTGTAGACTAGAATTACTAAAATGTACTAGTGAATCTCTGGTTCCAATGCCTACACCTAGTCAATAGTTCTGTAGGTTCGCAATGACAAGCACTTATTAAATGTCTACAGCAGAAAGCGTTGTCTGGGGTATAATTAGACAGTAGTACTGGCGACAAAGTCAATAGTGAATCAGTTCAGTTTCCCTATCGACATTTCCTACAGGATATTTTAAACTGGTAGCAGTTTTTCTGCAGACATAATATTCCTTTCACATTTGGGCAATTTAAAAACCATACACTCAGAATAGTTTGCGGTTTAAAATAAATGGTAATGTAATTTAAAATAAATAAAAAAAAATCACTTAAAAAACGGTCTACTAACTTTTCATTTAAATCACAAGTATTTTTGAATTTATTTTTAAATGTCAATAAATTAACTTGCAATAACCGTAAATAAATGATTTTTTTTAATCTTAACTGTTAAAAAACTAACCACAAATCCGTAAAAATCAATGACATTTACAAATCTTTTTGTATTTTTAGTTTTGGTATACATCGATGTTTTTTGTTTGTTATTATTGCTAGTTTATATCGAGCTTTCAACCTCCGTATATTTACACAAACAAAGCAAATTTAGGATTTTAAGCTATGTTGTGTATTTCCTTTATTTATTTCTTTTTACTGTCAATCAAATAACTACAGAAGCCGTTAAAGTTAATAATATTTCGTTTATTTCGGTTTTTAAATGTCATAAAAAATAACTACAAGTCCTGTAGAAATAAATCACTTTTTATACCCTCCACCATATATGGTGAGGGTATATATCAGTTTGTCATTCCGTTTGTAACATGTCGAAATATAGGTTTAAGACCCCATAAAGTATATATATTCGTGATCCTTATGCAATTTTAAGTCGATTTAGCGATGTCCGTCTGTCTGTCTGTCTGTTAAAATGGCGATAACGACGCGAAGACGCAAGCGGGGGGGCTAATTTTTACCCAGATTATTGAACATCCTCCCGAGCAGTTTGGTATTTAAAATGAGCAACATCGGTTAAGCGGTTCAAAAGTTATGAGTGAAAATGTGAAGGTACCTCTAAATTTTCCATACAAATTTGTACAATTTTTCTGTATATATTTTTTTTCTGTTAAGTAAGTAAAAATGTTATTAAGTCTTCTTATTGTTCGATTACATTTATTGTCTTACATACTATGAGAATAATAACATTCTTAGAGCTATATGTGTGTTACTCTGATAACTAAGTTAACGTAAAAATCAACAATGTTAAAGTCGCTAACAGAGCAGACCTCTGTAAATAACATTGCTAAAACTAAATAAATGACATTACTAAAACTAAATAACAAAAGTTCGTTACATAAATTGACAAAACATATTCATATTACAGTTCATGCAAAATTTAGTATACATATACGTATGTATATCATCTTCAGTCCCTATGGTGGAGGGTATTCAAAGATTCGGCACAGCCGAATTTAGCCCTTTTTTACTTGTTTACTTGTTTATTTATTGTGTTTGTTTTAACTGTCAGACAATTAACTATAAAACAAATAAAAACCTATTTTTAAAAAATCATTTTGAATTAAAATATTAACTGTAACAAAAAATCTGCTTATGTATGTAAAAAGGGTTTCAAATACACATATGTATTTCTTTCTAATTTAACTATTTAATCATTTAAAAATAAATGAAGGGATAACTTTTTAAATAAACTGTAACGACATAAGCTTGGGTAAGCTCGCGGCGGTAGGATTCATCACAGAAATTTATATCATCCAGCGACAAAGAGTAAAAGACAGAGTTTTCTTTAATCATTATAATATTAATTTATTTATTGATTTATACTAAATAACAAGGATACACCAGAGTAAAAGTACAGGGTTGCCTCTATGATCTTCGTGGGAAACTCGTGGTACTTCTTCCAGGAAGGGATTTTCCTGCAGGAAATTTAGTTCTAGGCTACTTGCAGTATTTCTGGTTTGCCTAAGGGGATGTGATCTTCGTACGGCAGACTTCCCTGTTGTTCCAGGATGTGACCTACGCATGGCACGCGTTATGGCTGAAATTAAAAAAGAATGGGTTAACTAGTTAGAAGGATACTCATGGGATGTCCGTAGGGCTATTGAAAATCACCTCTTTCTTGTATGGCACACTTCCTGGTAGAAATCTCCTTCAAGGACAGAGGAAGAATTGTCATAGAACTTTCAAGGGCATTCGCAGAACCTTCAAGGATATTCGCAGGACCTTCAAGGATGTTCGCAAAACCTTCAAGGATTTTCAAGGATATTTACAGGATCTTCAAGGATATTCGCAGAACCTTCAAGGATATTCGCAGGATCTTCAAAAATATTTGCAGGATCTTAAGGATGTGACCTGTATACGGCGTACGTCCTTACCAGGATAAGAGAGAATGATTGGTGGAGAATTAACTTTTTAACGCGTTCACGGCTGCAGACAACTGACCTCGATTTGCTTGTTTTTTGCGTTTTATATACCCTTTGAGTAGTCGATTTTTGTTTTGGATGGTTAACTACGGAGAAACTATGTCTGCCTAATATTGTACTATAACGAGCGAGGGTGTTGGCAAAAACGACGCCACGACTTTTGTCATTACAAAACTACAGTCAGTTACTGCAAAAATATTTTGAGTGTATTATTTTCAATTTAACTTAAATCATATTTTTCAATAATATTTCACTTAATGTATATTTTCAATAAACAATTCTTTATGTTTAATAACAATTAAGTCTTTGTTTGCATTTATCTCAATATGTGCGCGTGGATAAATAAAATTCACTTAAACATTTTGCAATAATCCTTGTATTAAACTTTAAAAGCCTCTTAATAAAAAGTTTAACATCTTATATGCTGTATATTTGGCCATGGCTAAATAAAGCATGCTCTTTTAGCTTATTTAATGAACGAATCACTTTAGATGCTTAACTATAATGGACTACCACTTTTGTGTTTTTTTATACTGTACACCATCTTAAATTTTAAGTGGAAATATTTTTTTTGTTCAAATAATTTTCGAAAAAATTTTTTGAGATGATTTTATTTTTTCCAGAAAATTTTTTTTAAAACAAATAGTTTTTTTTTTCGCAATAAGAATATAAATGGGAAAACATAAAAATCAGGAATAAAAAAAAATTTCTCCATATCATTTTTGTTAAATTTTTTTTTTTTGCAACGAAGATGTTATTTAGTATTATAGCGTTTTTTTTTTCAATTTAAGCAATTTATTTTTTAAATTTAATTTTCAGATTATAATTTTGTAAATGGTGTTGAAATATTTTGTCAGTGTTTATGAATATACTATGATATAATATACATACATTTTTATATTTTGTTTAAGTTTGTCATTAGGAAATGTTTGCGCGTTATTCGCAATAAAAACAACTTTTAACTCTATAATATAGCCAGTACCCAGTATATACTCTATGGATTCAAAAACTTTACCATTAAAACTGAAAGAATTGTATGTGGTCGGTGGTGTGTGCTTGTGTTTATTTGTTTGTGTGCAACTACTTTAATATGCTACAGTAGTGGCCATTTGTTAAAGAAACCTGCTGAGTTAAAAATATACACAAATACATTGGCAACCGCACACACACACACCCGGACACAAGTGTATAACAGTGTACAATTTGTATGTGTGTTCTCTCCATATTGTTTATTGTTTGCATTTGTTATTATTAATTTTTCTCTAGAGAGGACACAAAAGGCAGTATTGTTTATCCTTTTTGTTTTTGTGTATTTCCTTTTTTTTTGTTTACAGTTTTCCTTTTGTCTTTAGTAAGGTTTAAATGAAAGTTTTTTTTTTAAGATTTTTTTCCATATTGCATGATAGTTGATGGTTGGTTTGTACTCTTGGTTGGTTGGGATTTTATGTTTAAATATAATTTTTGTTTGTGATTTTTTTTCTACTTTTGCTGCTGCTGTTGTTATATCAAATGTAGGTGTTTTTTTTAGTTATTTATTTTAGTTTTGAAGTTAAATATAAAAGACAAATATTTTATGGTAATGCATAAAACAACATATTTTTTTTTGCAAGATTTATCAGCAATGAAGAATTGTATATTTTTTTTAAAGGTACACTCAAATAAAGTTACAGATAAAAACGGTAATTTTTACAGAAAAGTTTGCTGATTTTAGTTAATTTTAACCGCATCCGTGTCTGTAGTTTTTAGTGTATTAAATATAGTCAAATTAAAGCTATTAATTTAAATCGATTTTCTAAAATCAACCATCTTTTTTTTTTTTTTTACTAAATACACGGTAAAAAGTTTTAGTTTATTTTTAATGCCGAACCGGTGTATATAAATAACAAATCTGAAAAAGAATTAAATGTATTCCAATATGGTGTACTTATAAAGAAATTGAACGAGAGACAGTAAGAGAGAGTTTTGTTTTTAGAGCATAAAAGAAACACCAATATGTATTAGACTCTACACCTGATCAAGAATTGGATTAATACCATAAGGAATATATTGTATTCTTGAATAGGTGTTATTTTTAAGACACAACGGAATGAATTTTATACTAAACGGGTGTTGTTTTTAAGCTAAGCAGAACTGAAATTAACACCCTTTAGGTGTAGTTTTCCATACCATACGGGATGAATTGTATACTAAACGGGTGTTGATTTAATTCTAGGCAGGACTTAAATTGACACCCTTTATTTATAAAATTTCACTGAAAATAAATGAAACAAATTTAATTTTGAGTTTTGTTAATTTTTAATTTATTTTTTATTTAATAATAAAGTATTTAATATTAGCCTTACTCTATAATATCCGGTGTTAATACATCAAGCCAAATCAATTACGGTACCGTCTCGATCTCTAAATTGTAGTTCTCTGCCTTCAACGTCGATGTTCAGCTTGTTTACAACTAAAGTGAAAAAAACTGTATTATAAAAGTATTTAACTGTATAAAAGTATTAAACTGTATTATAAAAGTATTCAATACTTACTTGAAATTGCAATTCAATTCGAAGTGAAGTCCTCACTTTGTGGCTCAAAAATTTTTACAATTGGAAATTTCCACCAATTTTTACTTTCACGAACATTTTTACACTTTTCTTTTCAATGACTTTTTAACTTTTGAACCGCGTGGTTGTAAAATAGATAACTTTAACACCTTCATCGGTATAAATTGTAAGAAATAGAGAAAAAGAGAAAGTTTTAAACCAATACAAGCTAGTTCGTGAGAGAGATAGAACTTTACACATGCTTTTTATTCTTTTTAGGTGTTGTTTTAAAACTTGAAGGAATAAAATTGTTTTAAGAGAGAAATTAAATTCCTTTTTGGCATTAAAATTAAACCGAAAGGAATAAAACAAAAATATAAAATTTTCTGATGCCTGTTTCGGTGTTATTTGTAAGCCAACAGGAATAGTTTTTACTGTTTTTTTTGGTGTTATTTCTATTCCAAGTAGTCATTAACAACTTGCAATTCCCTTAAGTATTTAAATTTATACCGTATGGTTTCAGATATAAACTATTTAGGTATTAATTTCAAATTTAATTCCAAAGAAGTTTACAATGAACATCGCTAAGTGTACAAACTAAACCAAAACTTTTTACTGTGTAATAGTATATTAATTTCTTAAAATTCTAGTTAATTTTTAAAGGCTTTTAACTTTATTGTTATGTATATTAAAGAATATACAAATTTTTAACTTAAAAAAATTGCACTCAATTATAAAAAAAAATATTCCATAAAAAAGAAAATACATAGTAAAAATATTTTGCTAAAATCAGCAACCAAAATTTTAAAAACTTTTGTAATTTGTTTAAAGAGGATAGAAATAATTTTAACTAAAAAACTATTTTGTACAGAAAAATCTAAAATCGAGTTTCAATTAAAATATTTGTTAATACAAGTTAAATTTGGACCAGCAAAAAAATTTGTTATATAATTTTTTTTTTTTTGGCTAAAATTAATTGTAATTGTTTAATTATATTTTTAATCTTATCAATTAAATTTTTAAACAAAAATATTCAACATTTTCATTTAAAGTTTTAATAATATTAATTATAACTTTAATTAATGTTATAACCAAAAATCAATTAAAATTTTAATCAAATTATTAAATGAAATTCCAGCATCAAATCAATTAAAATTTTAATAAAATTTTTGATTAAAATACCAAATTCAAATCAATTAAAAATTTTCATCAAATTTAAAATTTTTTTTTTATCAAATATATATATGTTTATACTTTGTACCACGTAGTTACTAGGAGTACCATACTACTTTTGATTCTTTAATAGCACCACAAAAAATACTATGGTACCAACTATATAATAACAGGTGTATTCGTATCCGCAGTGTTGCCAAAAAAGTTTTTCTCATGTTCCCATTTTAATAGTGAAATACCCAAAAATCCTTAAAAAATTGTTTGCTGAAAATTAAAAATTAATATGCCAGAAAACAAATTAAAATTTTAAAAATTCTTTTATAGCCTGTTCCTCTATTTCGAAAAAACACGTTCGTTTGCTTTCTATGCAAAAGAAAACTGATTTGGGTTTCACTAACTCTATTTCTATGCGAACGATGACTCAAACAACAAGTCGAATGAAAGTGTAACTGTTTTCATACAAAATTTCGGTTTCTCTATTTCGAACAGCCCGAACGTAAATGTCAAAATCAGCCACTTGCTATTTTTTTGTCGAGTAAATATATATTTGATATTTTTAAAAGCAAAATGAAGTAAAAAAAGCAATAGATAACAAAACATAAGTACAAAATAATACAATTATTTATTAAGAATTTAAAATTTTAGTTAAAAAAATCAACAATGGACCAGCCGAAGACGCATGTATTTTATATGGAAGAAAGGCCTGATTTTGCCAGAGGGACTCTGGCGTTCGGAGCAAACAAATTTTCTGCAGAGGAGGAAAATTTGACCAGAAAACTAAACTTCGTTTCACCCCCTATTATGCTGTTGCTAAGTGGTAAAAGGTAAGTGTGTATTGTTTGTGACTTAAATTTGCCCCAAGCAGCTCATATTTATATTTTTTATTTTACATCTTTTATTTTACAAGAGCTAACAGGACTGTAGCAGTGACCGCACCGAACAGACAACAGCAACCGGCAACAGAAAAGCTTTCCGATTAACAATCTCACCCACAACCAATCGATAACAAAAATTTTTACAAATAAACACATTCTCAAAAAAAAAAATTATTTCTTTACTGTTATTTTTTTATTTCATTTTTCATATACAGCTGATCACTGTTAAACAGGGTTGTTTTTGTCTTTAAGCAGTTTAGTAGTATATTTGCTACTTTTAAAGAAAATTGTAACAAATGCTCAAAATATATGATCTGGCATCTCTGTGATTTGTAAATGCGTAAGAAACAAAAATTGACACACGTAAGTCAAGTCGATCAAAGGCTTACGAAATAGAGAAACCCAAATTGATTCGAATTCAAGTGACTTGCTTTCGTTCGACTAGTTTTTCGTTCGAAACAGGCTATTAAATTTTAAAAAAGCCTCTTAAAATATGATTCCTTGATTTAATTTTTAAATCTGATTCAATTTTTAACGAATCGATTTGCAAAATTCTGTTCATTGTTTGAATAATTTTTTGCTTTATTGAATTAATATCAAATTCAGAGAATCAATTTGATTTTTGTTGAATCTTTTTTATACAATCAATAAAATTAATTAAATTTAAACAAATCAAATAACCAAAAACCGTTCCTGAACAGAATCAATCGGGTGAAGTGATTATAATTTATTCATAGATTCATAAAATTAATAATATGAATTAAAATGAATTACCAATACGTCATTAATTTAGTAAAAATAGCTTTCGATTATCGATCTGAAAAATCTAACAAAATTTAATTTTTCTTAGCAACAAAATTTTTAATCTGAAGCCAAATCCCCTTATCTGGCAACACTGATGTGTATACACTCTGATGCATACAAACACTACATATACTTGGTTGTTTTTGTAAATTTAAACATGAGGGCTGTTCTCTTTCTTAAAAAAAATTAATGTATTACGTTTTTTTAATGCGCGTTTAGGGATTTTAGATGCAATTTTGCAATTTAAAAAACTGTATGTTTTGTATATTGTCAATAGTATTTATTGTAAACTAGAATATTTTTTACACAGAATAAAATTACAAAAATGCTATTTGTAATATTGAACATCGTCCATAGAACATTTTGGTAAATACAAAAAAAATATTTTTTAAAAACCCATCTGAAAATCGAAATATATATGAGCATACATGATCATACATGGGCCTGTATATGATCATACATGGGCATACATGGTCATATACGTCCATACATTGTTCAATATATGACCATACATGATATCATATATGATCATATATCTTCGGATCCGAAATTTGAGGGTATATGGACGTATATGATCATATACGAGCATATGTGAATAATATATGAGCATGTATGATAATATATGCACATATATCACCATTTACCCTCAAATTTCGGATCCGAAGATATATGGTCATATATGAGATCATGTATGGACGTATATGACCATGTATGCCCATGTATGATCATATACAAGCCCATGTATGATCATGTATGTTCATATATATTTCGATTTTTAGATGGGAAGGCACCAACAATGGAATTTGTAAATACAAAAAACTTTTTATTATTTTTTTGTAACTTAAATTTTTATTTTCAAAGAATTTTTATATGAAAAGGAACAATTTACAATTATTTCAAACAAAAAATTGTTACAAATCGAATTTGAATTTTAACAAATATTTTTAGTTACTTTAAATTTTGTGATACTTTTTTCTGCATACACAGAAAAAAGTATCACAAAATTTTAAGTAATTAAAAATATTTGTTAAAATTCAAATTCGATTTCTAACAATTTTTTGCTTGAAATATTTATAATTTGTTCTTTTCATATAAAAATTCTTTGAAAATAAAAATTGAAGTTACAAAAAAATAACAAAAAGTTGTTTGTATTTACAAATTCCATTGTTGGCGCCTTTTTAAAAAATATTTTTTTTGTATTTACAAAAATGTTCTACGGACGATGTTCAATATTACAAACAGAATTTTGTAATTTTATTCTGTGTACATCCAGTTCATTATCAATTAAAAATTTAATTGCTATGATTAAACTTTTTATTGAAAATGAACAAAATTCCAAATTAATTGAATTTTGTTTTGCCAATAATTTTTTCAGTGCAGAATTATTATTTATTTTGTACTAAAAATAAGCGGTTTTATATTTTACAAATTTTTTAATAAATATAAAAATATCTCTCAATACTATTTCAGATTTGAAGCCGAAGATGGATAACTAAGCCAAAGGTGGATAACTAAGCCGGAATACCAAAATCTCATACTGAGTATCGGCCTATAGCTAACATATTTTGCAGTATCTGTCGAAAGCATTTGCAAAACTTCTACATTATAGTTATCTGTAATCATCAAAATTTGTTGACGAATAAACAATCTGGATTTGGGGCCAAACATATGTAGGTGCATTACTGGTCTTACTGATGTAGCCGAAGATCTCAGCAAGGAAATTGACGATGGTTGTCGGCAATGTTGGTGTTGTTGGATCATTCAATGACACCGTTATATTGATTCAAAAAAAAAAAAAAAAAATATAACTTTATTTTCGAATTTTATTCGTAGATAACATTGTAAAATAGAATAATTTTTTAAATTGTTACCTTTTTTTTATTTTTTTCTTACTTGTGTCAATTTTCATTTTAACACCGTAAGATTTCAAGAAGAAGTTACAAAATTAAGTACATAAATAATAAATCCTCATTTTTACCACATTTTTATTAAAATTTCCAAAGACAATATCTGCAGTTATATTAGGATTTGAAACTATTAAAAAGTTCCTTATGAAATGTTTTTCATAAAGAAAAACTATGACTTTTTCCAGAAAACTTCTATGGACTTTTTTTTTTTTAAAGAAAAATACATCAAAAAAATTTTTTAATTCTTAACACTTTTTTATTAAAAAAAAATCAAATTCTGGACTATTTCTAATAGAAAAATTCTTAGATTCCAAGGACATTTTAAAGATTTTTTTAGATATTCCTCAAAGCCTCATAAAGTTTTTTTTTTTTTAAATTCTTTAGAATCTGAGAATATTTTTAGTAGAAAAAGTCGTCAAAATCAAAATATTTCTTATGATGAAAAGTCTTCAGAATCCAAGAATTTTTTTATATCAAAAAAATATATGACCATACATAACTTTTTTTCTAAGAATGTAGAAATTTTTATCTAAGTAACAGTTTGCAGAATCTGATCATTTTACTTTAAGGAAAAGTTCATGGAATCTAAAAATCTTTGTATCCGAAAATTTTTTAAATATTTACTGCGGTATTCATAAAAATTTTAAACAGTATTTCAAATCAATTTTAAGCCAAATTTGCTAAAATTGTATTCATAAACGAATTTTAGCTTAAATTACCTTTTTTAAACCTTGTTTAAATAAACGAATTTTACAATTGGTTCGACCCTATTTTAAACCTATTTTAAGATCACATTCTTGCTTTGTGTTTATTTTCATTTTAAACATTTTTGCAAAAAATTGACATTTAAACAAAAGAAGTTATTTGTTTTTGTTTAATAAATAATGGACCCTCTATATTAGATGAAAAGAATTGTTAAGAACTATTTTTATATGGAAAATGTGATATTCTTAATTGTATTTTATTTATAATAGAAACTATTGCCCAAATTTCAAACAATCGTCAGTCGAAAATTTACAAAAAGAGGAGCGACCTGTTTTTTTAATTCCAGATAAAAAATTTAAGCAAAAACAGTAATATTTTTGGATATTATTCATTGTGTTTTATAGTGGTGTGTTGTTTAATCAAAACAAAGAAAATAAAACCGGTTATTTGAATACTTTTTTATCTACAATAAAATCATTATCTATGTAACACTTTTATTGGGTATTTTGTTTTGACTCTTTTTCTTTTTTTAGTTAATAAACAAGTTTTCATAAATTTTTTGTTTTATAAAACCAATATTTTTCTGAAACACGACAAAAAAAAAAATACATAGAAACGAGTACCGTATGGTTTAGTAATCATTGATTTGCATCATTACGATTAATATGTAGAGTATTCAAAAACCGAAACCGAAAACCGGTCAACCGGTTTCTTTATTTTTAAAAACCGATCGGTTTCGAATATTTTGTAAATTCGAAGAAAACCGAAAACCGGTCTTTTTTGTTCGGTTAACCGGTTTTTTTAATTACATCACCAACTGGGTTACTTGGTCTCTTTTATTTTTTCCAAAGACTTATAATCGTTTGTTTGGTTATGAAGATTTAGATCTCAAGTCTGATAGATTCCGATGAAGGCTTAACTTTGGATATTCCAAATTCAAATAGTTTAATTTCTGATCTAAATAACACAATAAACAATATTCAAAATCCTAAAAAAGGGACTGTACAAAATCATTCATCATTATATGATGATTTTGGAAAATTTATATAACTGTTTCTTGACTATTTGTCCAACATCTACTATTAGTGAAAAAGTATTTTCCACTTCTAGCTTTATCAAAAGCAAACAAAAAAATCGTCTTAAAACGAAACATTTATAGCCTGTTCCTCGATCTCGAACGAAAATCTAGTCGAACGATAGCAAGTCACTCGAATTCGAGTCAATTTGGGTTTCTCTATTTCGAAAGGCTTCGATCGACTTGACTTACGTGTGTCAATTTTTGTTTCTTACGCATTTACAAATCACAGAGATGCCAGATCATATATTTTGAGCATTTGTTAAAATTTTCTTTAAAAGTAGCAAAAATACTACTAAACTGCTTAAAGACAAAAACAACCCTGTTTAACAGTGATCAGCTGTATATGACAAATGAAATAAAAAAAATAACAATAAACAAATCAATTTTTATTTGGAAAGTCTGTTTATTTGTGAACATTTTTGTTACCGATTGGTTGTGGGTGAAATTGTTGTTTGAAGAGCTTTTCTGTTGCCTGTTGTCTGTTCGGTGCGGTCACTGCTAAAGTCCTTGTAAAATAAAAGATGTAAAACAAAAAATGTAAATATGAGTTTCTTGGGCAAACGTAAGCCACAAACAACACACACATACCTTTTCCACTCAGCAACAGCGTAATAGGGGGTGAAACGGAGTTTAGTTTTCTGGTCAAATTTTCCTCCTCTGCGGAAAATTTGTTTGCTCCGAACACCAGAGTCCTTCTGGCAAAATCAGGCCTTTCTTCCATATAAAATACAATCGTCTTCGGATGGTCCATTGTTGATTTTTTTTAACTAAAATTTAAAATTTTAATAAACTATAAATATTTGTATTATTTTGTACTTACCTTTTGTTATCCATTGCTTTTTTTACTTCATTTTGCTTTTAAAAATATCAAATATATATTTACTCGACAAAAAAATAGCAA
The DNA here is from genome assembly GCA_949748255.1 of Eustalomyia histrio. Taxonomy (NCBI): domain Eukaryota; kingdom Metazoa; phylum Arthropoda; class Insecta; order Diptera; family Anthomyiidae; genus Eustalomyia; species Eustalomyia histrio. Next base: position 25,298,874 of record OX456526.1, on the reverse strand, counting down.
GTGACTGATTTTGACATTTGCGTTCGAGCTGTTTGAAATAGAGAAACCAAATTTTGTATGAAAACAGTTACGTTTTCATTCGACTTGTCGTTCGAGTCATCGTTCGCATAGAAATAGATTTAGAGAAACCCAAATCAGTTTTCTTTCGACTAGAAAGCGAACGAACGTGTTCTTTCAAAATAGAGGAACAGGCTATTAAATTGCATATTATTTCTAAAATATTATTTTAGAAGTGAAAAATAGATTTTCTTTTTACATATTTAAAATGTAATATTAAAAAAACTTATTTAATGTCAAATGTTTTAAACGTTCAAATTACTAAAGTACCTAATTTTACCCAATTTACAAACTTAATGATCTCTATTCACTTGATATGAATATAGTTTTATAATATTAATTTTTAAGATATTGTATTAAAAAATATTAAAACCAATGAATGAAATGTTGAATTGATATACAATAAATTTTTTTTTTTTTTTTTCAAAGAATGTATGTTTTTATTTTTATTACTTTATATATTAAATTTCTTTTTTTTTTAATAATTAACAAATTATATAAGCTTTTAATTCAAATTAAAAAAACCGATGAAACCGGTTGACCGGTTTTTCTGCAAAAACCGAAACTGGTTTTTTCAAAATTCTATTTTTCGAAGAAAACCTTAACCGGTTTTTTCAAAAGGCCGGTTTTTTGAATACTCTATTAATATGACAAATAAAAAATACAGTGTTGCCATCTTCAAGTTAAAAAATCATTAAATCGTTTATTAGTTAAAATACTGATTATGAATACGAAGTTTTAATAAACCTTTTTTAGGCTTAAAATGTTTTTTAACTAAAATGCATTTGAAACTTGAATTAAGATTTTTTTATGAATACCACTGTTAGTATTTTGTATAAGAAACCTTTGCGTACAAAACAACTCTAGGATTCTGCAGACTTTCTCTTAAAAACAAATTATTTTATCAATATTCGACAAGAAAGTCGTAATTTAGAAAAAAAATTAATTAATAAACATTAAAAAAAATGTTTTAATTGAAGAGATTTAAAAAATATAAAGTCTTTGTATAGAATATTTTCTACAATGATTTGCTTGTTGTAAATAATAATGTTTTAGGTATAAGGCATTTCCAAATGGGTGACTGAATTGCTACAATTTTTTTTTATGAATACAAGACTGTAATATGACTGTATATGCCAAAGACATGTTTTATTTGATTTATAATTATTTATTGATTTATTGATAGGCAGAATTTTTCTTAACACAGTATGATTACAGCCAATCATGTTATAAAATTCAAAATTTTTTTTGGTTCTCCCTAATACATTTTCGTATTTTACTTGTATGATTTAATCCACTCCAGTACTAAACATGTTTGATTTTGGAGTATACATTTTTTCCACTCAAAAGTTACACAATAAAATAACAAACTACAGATAAATTATTACTCCTTAATCGCTGCTAAAATAAGATAGCGCTACCTCAACATGTTGATAAGATGTTGGGTAATCAAATTGTTCACCAGATTGTTAGTAGCAGTTGAGTTTCTTCTGATAAATATGTCCTATGTGTTATTATCTCCAATTCCAGATGGCTTTGGACGAACCCAGCGAAGGGCCCGATACTCGCACAAAACTTTACTGTAAATATGATTATGGCCACCTTCTTATTTTGAACAGTGCCCTTGGGGAATAAGTAAATTTTTATTAGTGGTGATGACAAAATTTTATTTTGTCATTGTCTCCATTTTAGTATGGAAGTTATGTTAGTCAGCATGGGAATAATGTTCAGGGAAGCTTATATTATGTCACCTCGAAATTTCTTAATAATATTAATAAAATAAACCAATAAAAGTAGTCTGTGATATTAGCTTGAAATGATTAGATTTTTTGTTAAAAACATTAATGTGAAGGCTGTTAAGAAGTAAAGGGTGGTTAAATTTTAGGGCCGGTGTTGATTTTGAATAAAACACAAATTATTTAGGAAATTATTGTCTATTCTTTTTATTATGGTTTAATCATTTATGGAACAAAATATCGGCCAAATGGCCGCCGCGACCTCGGAGGCACACCTCCATCCGATTGAGCAAATTTTCGATGACGCTGAGGCATAATTAAGGTTCTATGCCGTTATTATGCCGAATTATCTCATCCATTAACTCTTGAATTGTCGCTGGTCTATCGACGTACACCTTTTCTTTCAAATAACTCCAAAGAAAGAAGTCCAACGGTGTGAAATCACATCGCCACCACGTGAGATAACATGGCCATTGAATTTGTCGCGCAAAAGAGCCATTGTTTCGTTAGCTGTGTGGCAAGTGACACCGTCCTGTTGAAACCACATATCGTGCACATTCATACCTTCCGATTCGGGCCATAAAAAGTTCGTTATCATCTCACGATAGCGAACACCATTCACAGTAACTGCCTGACCGGCCTCATTTTGGAAAAAATACGGCCCGATGATGCCGCCAGCCCATAAACCGCACCAAACAGTCACTCTTTGTGGTTGCATTGGTTTTTCGACAATAACTCTTCGATTATCATTCGCCGAAATGCGGCAATTCTACTTATTGACGAATCCACAGCGGTGAAAATGTGCCTCATTACTGAAGATGATTTTCTTCGAAAATTGATCATCCACTGTTGCCATTTCTTGCCACCATTCTGACCATTGACGACGTTTGGAATGGTCAAGAGGCTTTAGTTCTTGAGTCAATTGCACCTTGTAGGGGTGTAAATGCAAGTCTTGTGCATAATGTTCATCAACGACGAGCGTGAGAGGTGCAATTGTTGGGTGGACGGCCCTTCAGCCACACTATCGCGAACAGCAGCAATATTTTCTGCAGTACGAGATGTTTGTTCAAATTTTCTCATGATTTTTCCGATTGTACGCCATTTATACAATTAAATTGACCGAAAAAATCACGAAGTGCACGATATGCATTTTGATTTGAACTCCCATTTTCATAATAAGCCTGAATAACTTTAACGCGTTGCTCGATTGTGTATCTTTCCATGGTTCATATTGAGTTAGTTTAAAATTGAGAAATGTAAAATGAAATGCAGAAAAAACTTGATGTTTAGGTGTGGTTCACATTCAACATCGGCCCTTAAAATTTAACCACCCTTTATAATTAAAATTTCCTGAAATAATTAAAAAAAGAAAAAAATTTAAGGATCAATTTGTCTTACCACTGCTAGTACTGCTTTATTGTTGCAAACTTTGATTTATTTTTTTTTAACAAACTCTTTAATGTTTGCCATGAACATGAGAATAAAAAAATAGTTTTTAGCTTTAGTTTATACTAAACTATGTACTAACATGACAATAACTTGTTGAATGTCATTCTTTGTTTTTTTTTTTGTTGGTTGTATACCTAAATGACTTTGTTATTATGCTGTAACTTTAACCAACTTAAATTTATACATATAGTGGCATAAAAAATGCCTAAGAAGTATAACTTTATGATTCCAATTTTTTTTAGAAATTTGAAATTGAAATATATTAATAACCTATGCAAAAATCTAAATATATATGCACATATATGATTATACATGGGTTTGTATACGATCATGGCTGGACATACATGGTCATATACGTCTATACATAGTTCAATATATGACCGAAAATGATCTCATATATCATCGAATCTGATATTTGAGGGTATATGGCCGTATATGGTCATATATCAGATCATGTATGGTCATATGTTGAACCATGTAGAGACATATATGACAATGTATGCCTATGTATGATCATAGACAAGCCCATGCATGATCATATATGCTTCAATTTTTACATGGGAAGGCAACAATTTCTTCACAGAGAAAAAAGATTCATTGTGACAGCAAAATTTCTTGCCAACTGAATATTTTGGTTGCAGCAACCGTATTATTTAGTTGTCCCAACTAAATGTTTTCCTGATACAATTAAATTATTTGGTGACAACCAAAATTCTGCTGCACTAACCGAATTTCGGTTGCGACAAACAAATATATCAGTGACTTCAACCAAACCATTCGATTGGCAAGAAATTCTGTTGTTACAATTAATCTATTTTCTTTGTGTTTGTTTGTTGGTTTTTAAGTGAAATATTTATAAACTAAAATTTTATTTTCCTCAATTTGTCACTCACTGTATGCAGACAATTTTTGTATATTTGGCTGGGAAACTATATACAAATTGTATTGTTATTGTATATAAATACATACAATAGATATTTTAAGTATACTTAAATAACAAAAAGTACCCATATAATGTTAAGCACACATAACTTACAGAACATTAACTAAAAAGAATACAATACAAATACTTGAAACATGAATGGGTCTCAAGAAAATGATGTCAAACAATGGACGAAAATAAAGCAAAAAAAAAAAAAAAAACTAACATTATTAAAGAAATAACTTGTTGGCCACACCAAATAAATGTTTTGAAAATGAAACATGAAAAATTAAAGAAAGAAAAAAAAAATCAAAAATAAAACATCATTTTCTACTTAATCAAAAGGTCTAAATATTTCATAAGAAATTTTGTAAGGTTTTACTGTTTTTTTTTTTTTTTTGTTTTGTTAAATATATATTATAAAAGTTAGGAATGTATATATATTTGATTTCAAATGTCACAATGTCAAAAACATTAAAATAATCATTAAAATGTTGCTGTCATACAATACGTATACGTAATATTTTAATAAAATATTACTCATACGCTTAGTTTACCTTAATTTAGAATATGCAGATGTACGAATATAATTGAATTAATAATAGAATTAAATACGAACAGCGGTATTCATAAAAAAATCTTAATTCAAGTTTCAAATGCATTTTAGTTAAAAAACATTTTAAGCCTAAAAAAGGTTTATTAAAACTTCGTATCCATAATCAGTATTTTAACTAATAAACGATTTAATGATTTTTTAACTTGAAGATGGCAACACTGTATTTTTTTATTTGTCATATTAATCGTAATGATGCAAATCAATGATTACTAAACCATAAGGTACTCGTTTCTATGTATTTTTTTTGTCTTTTTTCAGAAAAATATTGTTTTTATAAAACAAAAAATTTATGAAAACTTGTTTATTAACTAAAAAAAGAAAAAGATTCAAAACAAAATGCCCAATAAGAGTGTTACATAGATAATTATTTTATAGTAGATAAAAAAATTCGTTTATGAATACAATTTTAGCAAATTTTGCTTAAAATTGATTTGAAATACTGTTTAAAATTTTTATGAATACCGCTGTATATGTTTTATAAAATAATGAGAATAATTTATTTTTTTTTTAATTAATTTACTTCTTGTTTTAATTAAATCTAAACCTATTGATTTTGTATTTCAGTAATAAAGAATTTGTAAAAAATTTGAAATGTTTCATCTTTGAAAAATTTAAAATAAAGTCCTTTTACTTTAAAATTAAACTTCTTTAAAGCATATTTACCAGCGTTATAAAAACTATATTCCTTCCTTTACATATAATTAACTGTGATTATTTTTTACTCAACTATTAACTGTCATAAAACGTGTATCATCAAACGTTGCGTTAACAATTTCACTGTAATATATTAAATAATCAATATTTATGAATTTTTTATAAGCATCTAACATATTTAATGAGAATTCATAGAATAGCTTATTTTGCATTTCTTCTCTTTTGATTTTGCAACATAAAATCACTAACGAAATTTTTTTTTATAGTACACACATTTTGATGTTCATTTTATGTTGTTTTCAATAGGAAAAAAAAAATAATAAATTGCACACAAATGAAACATAAAAAAGAATGAAACTTCACATAACTAAACAAGTAATAGTTTATTAAAAGAAAAATGCATATGACATATGATTATTTAACAACAACATTTTTTATGCAGTAATTCTCAAATATTCAAATGTATGGAAAAGTTTTCAAAATCCAAAGGTTTGCTATGCAAAAATTTCTTAAAATTAATAGTTTTCTTCTAATAGGAAATTCGACAAATCTCGATTTTTCACCAAAATTTATCAAGAGCGACGAGGTTCATTTGTATCTTAGCGGTCACATTAATATGCAAAAATCTCGGTTCTGGGGGATAAGAAATCCACGCATAATTCATGAAGCACCGTCAAACCGTCTTCAAGTCACCGTGTGGTGTGCAGTTATGTCGGAAAATGTGATTTACATTATTTTTTCTAAGGAGCCGATGGTAACGGTAGAAGGCGACCGCCATACGACCGTGCTGACTAAACTTTTCTTACCGATTTGGAGGACATGTAGCTCTAACATAACAGAGCCTTCCCCCCGTTTTGCGCGTTTCTGTAATTTGGCCAAGCCATACAGATCTCCCGATTTACCTGTACCGGACTTCTTATTGTGGGGATGTTTAAAGTCGCTATTCTAGAATAAGCCTCCCACCTTAGAGGAGTTAAAAAACAGCAATCGAGCCGAAACGTGACACCACAAATGCTGCGCACATTTATGCAAAATGTAATCAAAGCAGACCAAATTTTCATTAGCGCCGACGGCGACCATTTGTCGGACATAATTTTCCACAATTTTTTGAAACAAGATTTCTAAGTACAAATAAATATTTTGAGTTAAAAACTAATTGAATTTTCACTCTAAACGAAAATTATAGATAAAGAAAGTCAGATGATGGTTTTTTTTTTTCATCCTTATGCAATGTCCTCATATCTGTCTGTTAAAATGGTAATGTCGATGCAAAGACGCAAGCGGGGTTTACTAATTTTTATTTGGATTGAATATATTTCCGAGCACAATCGGACAAGCGGTTAAAATGTTAAGGTGTTTTTTATCTTTCCATATAAATTTGTGCTCTGCGGGAAAAAGGAGATCAGTTGGGATTTGGGACATGTCCTGTGATAGTTGAAAAGAGGACCGGTTCCTAAAGTACCTATTACGTGAACGTTTTAAAATTCTATATCACGTGATGGGTCTGAAAGTACCATTTCTGTGGTAGGTGAAAACAGTATCGGTTTCTAAATGACCTATCACGTCATCGGTATAAAAGTATCTACCTTATATTGCGTCTGATGGTACTTGTCCCGTGTTAGGTGAAAACGCTACGGGTTCTCAAAAAGTTTAAAGCCACAGAGGCTTTTGAAAGTACGAGTCCTATGATATGTTCATTGGAGTTAGTTGTGTGACATGTTTTTTTATATCAGTCCTGTGACATGTCACAGAGATCAATCGACCCCCTCCTAGGACAAACGCATGTTAAAGTGACAATTTCATAGTAGCGTCTTTTTGTTACCAGTCGCTTAGAGGTAAACAATATTTTATATTTAACTCAATTTCGTTTTCACCTCAGTATGCTTTTCACCGCTGAAATATTTTTTGAGTTGAAAAACAATTTAAAAATCTTTTTTACCATAAATTTTTTCATACAAAATGATGTATTTTAGTAAAATTTTATAGTAAAGTCTGATAAATAAGATATTTTCTCATATTCTTTCACCAATCGCTTAGAGGTGAATAACATTTTATATTTATCGCAAATTAGTTTCACATTTGAATTTTTTTAAAAACTAAATTTTTTTTTCACCTCACATCCAAGAATTTTTTTTTTGCATTTAATCTATTTTTTTTCTCCTCCATAATATTTTCACATTTTTTTTTTCTTAGATTTTTTTTTTTAACAAAAACACTGCAACGGGCGTGCAGGGAGGTGCCAAAATTAGACGACCTAACAATTAAACCACAACAAATATCTGATAATTTTTCTTTATTTCTCAAGCTTAACTCCATTTAGCTTGGTACACATTTCCCAGTGATATTCAATAGCTTCGATACCCTGTTTATAGTAAAAACTATCTAGCTCTTTAAAATAGCCATTAATCGCCAGCCATTTTTTTTTCAAGTTTGGAATTATAAAATAATCTGGTTGAGGTAAGTCTGATGAATTTTAAAATTTCCCATGAGATCGTTTATTTTTGATGGCGTCAGGTCGGCTAATTTGAGGATCAATCCTCCCAACATGATCATCCAAAAATGGGTGACATACATCTATGCCAGAGAATCAGCATTTGTGCGCTCTCCAATATCGCGTGAAAAAAATTCCAGTCCAGTTAAAGAATTCAGTATCCCTCAGTTATCTCTCCAGTTTTCCTAAATCAAACCTTGCAAGCACACTAAAGACGGTATAACGTCACCGTCCCCGTGCCAGTGCCATAACCTACTCCTTACGAAAGCCGGGCAAAAACAAAGAAAGTACTGCCAGGTCTCACTGTCCTTTCCGCCTTAAACACACAGAAAACAGATTCATTGTGACAAGCGAATTTCTTTCAAACCGAATGGTTTGGTTGGAGCCACCGATATATTTGTTTGTCTCAAGTAAAATTTGGTTAATGCAAAAGAATTTCGGTTGAAACGAAATATTTCAATTCAGAAAAACATTTGGTTGGGACAAATGTTGGCCAGCTCCCTTTTTCCCAGCCTTAAGATATCCCTTGTCCTGTCCACGTCCGTGTGACCCTATAGGACTTTTGTGATCGCATCAACAGTATCCCATTGTCTAAGCTCCGTTTCTGTCATCCGAAAAGGACTCGGATTTGGAAGGTTAACAGAGGCCAGTTTCAATCCATCCCTAGCCAGCTCGTCACTCCTCTCTTTTCCCTTCTTTCCACAGTGTTCGGGTACCTCAGGCGAACCCTGCAAGAATAAGCATGTATCACCCTCTTGTAGTTCAAAACCGTCCTCGATTTCACAGACTCCTCTGACAGAGCTCTAACTGCAGCCTGACTATCAATGAAGATGACTGCATATCCAGAATAATCAATCGCAGTTAAAAGTCAAACGCACTCTGTAATAGCCACAAACTCTGCCTAAAAAAAACAGAGCTGTGGTCCGGATGTCGTTAGCACATTTCCATTCCCAGATCTCCACAAAGAAAATCTAAACCAGTTCTTCCAGCCAATATGTTTGCCTGCAAAAATAATGTGTTTGCCTATGTGTGTTTAACTTTATTATGTTTGCATAGCACAGTTATAATAATAAAATTACAGTTAAAAATACATCTCTGGGAAAATATGACTCATATACAAACATAACAATGCTTGCCAGGAAACATATAAAATAAAATAATTGAAAGCATATTTCAAATATATTTATGGAAGTTTCTAAACATATATATAATTGCCTGTAAACATAATCAAGAATATTTTTTTTTATACGTGTGGCATTCGATTTAAAGTGCAAATACTGATAAGAGACTGGCGAAAGAAAAAAAAAACTTCCTCAAAAACTAAAAATTTATGAACCTCTGATATAGGCCTTTTACAAGTAATACTGATTCGTTATTTTTTTTCTTTAAAAAAATCACATGCACTGATATAAAATGTATATGCATAAAAATATGTGTGTGTGTGTGTGTGCCTTTTTGACGATACATCTGAATAACAATAGAGTAGCAGTATCAACATCAGCAGCATAAGAGTCGTTTACATTATAGAATTGAGTCAAATGATTTTAAATAAAAATATCATAGCTATATCAATATAATCCAAATAAAAATGTGAGAGAGCTTAATCAAACAGGATATGTGTGTGTTAAAATCTGTGAGAGAATTTTTTTTTGACAATTTTCTAAAAAAATGAGAAATTCGACACAAAATCATATGACTGGCAAAAATATCTTAAGCACACAGTTTTTTTTTTTTTTGACAGATCATAACACTCAGTCGTGTAATGTAAACTAGTCTTCTTCAGTAATATGCAATATGTGAAGTACTACTTACTACAAACTACTTAAAATTGATGAATATGCAACTTTTAATGATATGTCAGCTTCTGGTAAATGCTAAAACTTTATATATTGTATGTATATGAATATTTATTATACGAGTATAAATATGTATGTTAGCGTGGGCCAAAGTTTAACATTTTTCAATTCTAATGTTGTGCCATTGCATTTTGAAAATCGACTAATGTCATCCGGCTCCAACAAGCGATCGTAGTTTTAAAATTTTGAAAAATTTCTTTAATTTTTTACAGTTAATTTATATCGTGTGAAATATTTATTTTTTATTTTTTTATAATTACAAATTATATCCTAATACCCTAACCGAGCACTAGCAACAAAGACCATCGGCTCGTTGTAACGAAAACAGACCAGAGCCTCTGGTGGAAATCGAACCCACGACCCTCGCACTGATTTTTGGTTAATTTTGGTACCCTGAACGCGAATATACCAATTTTTAAATTGTTTGAGAAGTTTTCAAAATATGGCAACTCTTTTTCTTCTGATAAAAATTATATTTTTAAAAATTACTTAAAATTTAACAAAATGTTCATTTATGGGTTTATACGCAGAGAAAATATATTCATATGTTCATATGCCAACTGAATATTTTGATTGCAGCAACCAAATTTTTTATTTATCCCAACCAAATATTTTCCTGATACAATTGAAATGTTAGGTTTAAAATCGAAATTCTATTGCATTAACCGAACTTTGGTTGCGACAAACAAATATATCGGTGGCTCCAACCATTTCATTCTGTTTTCTCTGTGTATAGGAATTTGGTCCAGATATGGTCCCATTTGACATGATTTTTGGTCCTATATAATATACACAATCCAAATTTTAACCAGATATCAACGGTTTTGAATGTTGACATACTATTTGAGACCAATTCAGAAATAATCTTTCTATGGAAGATTGTAAATAAATTATTTTTTGTGCCAATGGAAATTTATGTATCATTCAAATATTATGACCTGTAGTTTGACAAATTTTATTTAGGTATATTGGAAAAATGGGTTTATATGGGGATTAGGTCCAAACATGTCCCACTTTTCTTTCGGAGGCGTGACTTATGATCTCATGTTACATGCACAACAAAAATTTCAATCAGATATTTATAGTTTAGTCAGCTTAAATACCATTTAGCCCAATTTAAAAAAAGCCCTTGGAAAGGTTCTTTCTGAATATATCGTCAGCTTAATATTGTTACGATTTTACCCTTTATAAAATCGTTGATTTATTTACCTTTTAAATAAATCGAGTTCTTTCTATATTGCAAATAATAAACACTGTTTGAAATTATTTATAGCTCTATTTATTTACTACAGTCACTAAGAATTACAGAAAAACACTTTAATAGCAAACTTTATTTACACGATTTAGATAGACTAAACGTTAGCCACACTTTAGTTCTTCACACTTATGAACTGAGCTACTTTGCCACCTTGCTGGCGTTTTTATATATGCGGGTTAAAATAACTAGAATATGGCAGCATCGTCTAGAAGCTGCATACTGGGAACTTTGAGAATGTTATTTTACAATTTGACATAAGAAACATTAGTTATGGTGAAGGGTTGCCATTTAATTGTTTTACATTTCAGGGCTAACATATGGGGATTTGCATTTTTACAAGTAAATGGAATTTTTGTAATAATATTACTATGATCCAGCGCACAGTTGAAAATTTTGGTAATTTCCTGATTAAAAATATGTAACTTTTGAATGGATGAGTATTTTTATATGATTTTTTTAATAGGTGGGACTTTAAGCTTTAATTTATATTTTCAATAATAAAAATCGAATCGTTACAAAAAAAAGTTATGAACGGTTAAAAATACAATTTAGATTTATTTTTTAGTTTTCGTATAACGGCAACCTTCGGGGCGTAGACTTTAAGGCCCTAATATTTACAAAGGCTTAAGGTTGCATTTTTTTTAAAACATATCCAGCTGCAGTAGAATTAAAATAAAATTTCATTGGTAGCAAATGTAAGATATTAAAAAAAACTTGGAGTTTAAGGTTTAGAATTTTTATTTTGGTGATTATTTGAATAAGTTTTTGAAACAAAATAGTTTGATAATTATTATTTCCAATGAAATAAATTATTTATTTTTATAAATTACTATATGGTATATTATATATTATAACCATATGTAAGTATTTGTATATGTAATATTAAAAGAAAAAATAAAAATTTATGATTCATTGTAAACAATAAAATATAAAAAAATACAACTTTAAGAAATATATCAAGTAACGATTATTGTATTAAGAATCATGATTATTTTTATCAGAATCACTTATGAAATGCGGCAACATCAAAAGTTTTAAAATTTCTTAATGAAAATCTTTTATAAGTTTTACGGATAGTTTTTTGATGCTCGAAAGATATGGATCGGATATATAGAGGAGTCTATTAAAAACGTCTTCATAAGTGGCAGATCGTGAACACTTTCGAGAATGCTGCAATCTGTATCGTTTGTAATCTTTTCTAGCAAAATAAAATGGATGTTATTATTTTCGAATCTCTTTTTCAAAATATCCAAAGAAGTTAATAGTGCAAATTTTTTGATTTGTAAAAAGTCATTTTAAACAACTTCCAAAATGTTGATATTAACCCCTACTTATGAAGTCATAAGAATACAATTTTTTGTAACAATTCCATTGCAAAACATATAAATTTTTTAATTTTTTTTTTCTTTATTCAACATTTTGTAATTTCAAAGCCCAGAGGCCAATTAATAAATTACAATATTCCACTCACTTAAGGTTACCTTAAAATTTATAAATTAAAACCCTGATAACTATTTATTTGATACTGTATAAATAAAGTATATAACATTTTGCTATCCCAAATTGAAACGAGAAAAAAAGAATAATGTAGTAATAAAAAATTATCAAAAAGAAAAGAAAATTGTTGTAATTATTGAAAGTTATTTAAAAGTTTTCTTTTATAAACATGAACGCTATAATTGAATTGCCTTAAAGATGCTGGCAGCGCATTAAATAATAAAACCACACGCCTATGAAAAGACCGACTTACCCAAGGAGTATTGAAAGGTGCAATTAGACTATGAGATCTAGTAGATCTAGTAAATCTAAAAAAATTTGATATAAACAAAGTACAATTTATACTAAAAACTCGATAGAAATATAATAGGAGATGTATTTTAATAAAATCACGAAACGATGTTCCAAGAAAACGAATAACATGTTCTGTAATATGTTCACGAATTCGTACTGAATATACATATCTTATAACTCTGTTAAATAGCAACTGAATGTCCCTAATATTATAACCCCAAGTACCAGAAAATACCTCCAAACAATATAGAAAAAGAGGCATTATAGTACTGTGAACAATTCTTTCCTTGACATAAACAGGAATAATAAGATTTGTATTATATAATCTCCTCAAAATAAAAAATACCCTTGACGTAAGATATCTAATATGATATTCAAATGTCAAATTGCAGTCAATAACTACACCTAAGATAGATAAATGGTGTACAAATTCAATATTAGTTCCATTAATAGATAAATAAACATCCTGAACATAATTATGTGAGGTCGAAAATAACATTGCCTTTGTCTTCATTGCATTAATTGATAAGTAATTATTAATCATCCAATTTGAAATACAGTTTGTAGAATAATTTAACACAGACTGAAGTACATCTAAATTATCTTTCCTACCACAAAATAAAACTTAAATATCATCCGCATACCCAAAGAGATAACATCTTCCAACATCCAATATATTAAAAAAATCATTTACGAACATAGTAAACAGAAGGGGACCAATAACGGATCCCTGTGGGACACCACTTATGACTGGTATAACATTAAAAACATCAACACCCGAGGATACAAACTGACCACGATCTGTAAGATATGAACAGATTAATGAAGCTGCTGTCCTTGAAAAATTATAAACTTCAATAAGTTTCTTTAAAAGTAACTTATGACATATTCTATCAAATGCCTTAGTAAGGTCAAGTGACACAAAAATGTTCAGTATTCACATTATTCCTTATAGTATCAGTAAAAGCGAAGTAGTACTATGTTTCTCACGAAAACCAAACTGACAGCTACTAAAAAGATTATTTTGGTCCAAATATTCAGTTATCTGAGCTTTCATCAGTCTCTCCACAACCTTCGACAATACAGGAAGGACAGAAATTGGTCTCAAATTTTCCACATTATTAGACAAACCATGTTTTCTAATTGGTCTTATACGTGCTATTTTCCAAATATTCGGAAATGCAGAAGTAGTTAAAATCGTGTTAATTAAATGAAGAATATGCCTACCATAAAATGGTAAAATTAATTTTAAGAATTTTAACGTACATCCATCACACCCCCTAGCATTAGACTCAATAGCATAAAAATGATCAAATATTTCACTCAGCAATACACATCTAAATGAAAATCCGTTGTTCGAGCATGAAGTTAGGTTAAGATCAAAAGGCAAATCCTCATTACTTTGATTAGATGCAAACATCTCATTTAAAGCCGTAGCATCAGGGTGATCACCATAAGACTCACTTTCTAGAATACCATTATTTCTCAACACTTTCCACATACTTTTATTATGAAGATTCTCAAATAACTGGGCATGAGCCATACGTTTTTTTCCTTATTAACGATTTTGCCTTGTTTCTTAATCTACAATATTTTTTCCAATTATCATCAGTCCTGCTTACTTTAAAAGTTGCATAAGCCAAATCTCTTATTGAAACTGCATATGTTATATCTCCCGAATTAAACCAAGAATCACGCTTAGGTTCAATATATATATAATTATAATTAAAAAGAAAACAGTTATTTAGTTGGTCCATAAATGGTTAATTCCTGTAGTCATTTAATGCCTTATTGAAAACATATTTTGCATACCAGTCATATCCACTTTGTCCTGGTCGGAATAATAATTCTTTGCGTGTTTAAAATCACATTTTTAACTTTAAAACAAAGCCGCTCGCTATATTTATTTTGTAGTCCCTATATTTAACAGTTCCGAAAGTTGCCCAATAGGCAATACTGCGAAATGACTTATTATACTTTCCCCATGTATTCAAATTTTTGTGGACTGACGATGGCATGTAATACCGATTACATTTTTTAATATATAATTTTGCCAGTTTTTTAGGGTCTGTAGGTAAAGCAGACGACAAACTTTTAAGAATTACGTAAAAGTGAAATAATTTTTTTTTTTTTAAATTCGTAAATTTATATTTGTGATTTAAGTACATTTTGAAGTGCTTTAATATAATCTGTAAAGTACTCAGCAAAAATAAATAGAAGTGATTCTTAAGGATTTAATGTTTCATTGATTCCAAAGTATCGTTTCTGATAATCCTCCTCTAAGGCAGTTCTTTTTTACACCATTTTCAAAATCTATGACGGGTAATTTCTTTAAAAAATAACCAAAGTTAAACATTTATCATAGATATTTCCATATATAATTTTTACATTTATAACTATGGTTTAAGTTTAAGTGATTTGTTTCAATCTTTAACTTAAAATTTACCAGATTTTAAATTCTTAAAGTCGTAGTTATTATTGTTACAAAAAGTAAAAAAATATATTGTTTTTAAAATTGCAAGAATTTCGAATAAAGTAATTTAATAAATAAGGCCCGATTACCGAATGTCCCGTTAAAATTTAACCAGCAGTTAAACTCAAACTTTATATGGGAAACAACAATAAATGTATCAGTTAAATTCCCAGGTAGAAGCTAACGAGAGATTGTGAAAATGAGATCAAGGCCCAATTACTGATGTCCTGTTAAAATCTTAATTAACAAATTCAAAATTTTTTTGGGAACATTAAAAGATCTCATTTTTTACTAAACCATAAGAAAGGCTTTAGATGCAAAAAAAGGATCATGAAAGAAAACTTCCACCCTATGACACCCCTATGTAAAAAGCATTTGGTTCCGACCCAAATTTTCACAACACCGGAATAAAAATCCCTGCTTCTTTTTCTCTTCTTTTGCTACTTTTTTTTTTTGCTGGGCAAGTTATAAAGGGTGTTCCAAGAAGAACGCAATTTTTAAATCTGACAACATTCAAAGTGTCATTGTTTGAAATTTGAACAATTGTTATTGTTTGCTAGTAGAAGGTACGAGGTTAGTAAAAATCTAGTGCTACACGAATGAACAACGCATTCTCATTGTGAAATTGTTTTACCAAAATGGTGAAAGTTTTCGGCTACAGTTCGCAAATTGCGTTCAATGCTCCAAAAGAGTCAAATATAAAGAGATTAATGGATAAATTTGCCGAAACTGGGTCTGTTAGTGATGTAAAGACAACAACGCGCCATCGACCAGGTCGATCGACCGAAAATGTCGCAGCTGTACGTGATGATGTCGCTCAAACTCCATCCACCTCAATTCGACACCGAGCTCAGCAAATTGGTGTCTCCAAATCCACTTTGCAGCGAATTTTGACGAAAGATTTGCATCTTCATGCATACAAAGTTCAATTGACTCAGGAACTGAAGCCAGCTGACCATGGATAGCGAAGGCAGTTCGTTAATTGGGTATTGGAGAGACAACATGAAAATGCTGATTTTGCCGATAAAATCATCTTCAGTGACGAGGCCCATTTTCATCTTGATGGCTTCGTCAATAGGCAGAATTGTCGCATTTGGGGTGAGGAAAATCCTCGAGTGATTCACGAGAAGCAAATGCATCCTCAACGTGTCACTGTGTGGTGTGGTTTTTGGGCTGGAGAAATCATTGGACCTTTTTTTTATAAAAATGAGGCAGTTCAAGCGCAAATAGTCAATGGTGTTCGGTATCGTGAAATGATAACCAGTTTTTTCTTGCCTAGAATTGAAGAAATGAATGTGGAGGGCATGTGGTTCCAACAAGACGGCGCCACATGTCATACAGCCAGAGAAACAATTCAATTGCTGCATCAGTCATTTCCCGGTCGTGTTATTTCGCGTTTTGGAGATCAGAATTAGCCGCCTAGATCGTGCGATTTAACACCATTAGATTTTTTTCTTTGGGGTTTTTTTGAAGTCGATGGTTTACGCGAATAAGCCGACGACGACTCAAGCCTTAAAAGAGGAAATTGGACGCTGCATTAATGAAATACCGCAGCATTCATGCAAAACGGTCATTGAAAATTTCATTAAAAGATCGCGTGCATGCCAGCAAAGCCGCGGCGGCCATCTGCACGATATATTGTTCCATACATAACCTCATTCTGTCTGCTTTACGATATAATAAAGTTCCACGATTTTTTTTTAAATATCTGTGTTTTATTTAAAATTTAAAAATTGCGTTCTTCGTGGGACACCCTTTAGATTTTTTTGCCTGAAATGTAAAAATGATATGCATTTTTTAAGACATATTTCCTAAGTTTCAGATAATGTTACAAAGTCCTAAGTTTATGATACTTCCAAAATTAAAAAAAAATAAGTTTTATAACTTTTTTTTTATTACTTTAAAAAATGAATTAAGTTTTGATGTAGTGTATAATTTTTATTAAATAGTAACAAAAACTAAGCAAAAAATTGAAGTTTCACAAAATTTAAAAATTATATAAATAAGAAATTAGCAGTTTTTTATTTTTCAATTAGACACTTTGTTAACAAGTCTTAACATTAGTAAGAAAAAAATTTATGAATTTTTGCCGGGAATTCGAAATTTTGTATTTTTTTGAAAAAATCTATATTTTTTAGTTTTACAAAGATAAAAAAAAATGGTTACATAATTTTTATCAAGAAAATGGCTTCAAAGACTTACAATGTTCAATTCAGTTTTTTGCAAGTTGTGCAACTTTATTGGCTGTGTGTGCCTCATATAGAAGTTTTTTTTTGAATTGAATATAATTAAAAAAAAAACTTGGACAAACTAAACAATAATATTGCGCGTCTGTGGGGCCCTTAAAATTGATAATTTGCTTGATGTGAAAAATGCAAAACCAAATTCATATCGTCAGCTTATTATTGGTTTGGCGCATACCCTAAGAATCGGTTACAAGAAAAACGATAATGAAGGTTTACAAAGAGCAAGTACTATACCATACGAAATATCAAAAAAAGGGTGCATGGTTGTGATGTGAAAAATGACGAGAGAAAATACAAATAGAGATTTAATGGCTTATTTGTTATTAATGTCGTATGCGGAGCTATCGTCACTAAGGTATACAAAACACATAGAAAAGAGTGATGAATTCAAAGAAATTGAGAAATACATTTTGAAAGACAATACTATAAATTGGAATTAAAATAAATTATTTTATTTGTGAAGCAAATTTAGTAATAAATTTATTTATGGCCCATTTTAAAGTGAATTTTAAATTATTTGCATTTTGATCATAAATGTAGCGAAAATTTAGTTCTTCAGAAAAAGGATATATGGGAGATAGTCATGTCCTTGCATTGAATGAAGCGAAATTTTCCACAGAGCTGAAAAATATAATTTTATAAGTTGTTATTTGTTTTTGGTGCATTCTGATCTCTTATGTATTTACAATTTAGATTTTGAGAAAAATTATGTATGGGAGGTAGCATATCCTTACATCGAATGAAACGAAATTAATTACATATTTTAACAGACAGTTACCAATTTTCGCTTTACTCTGTTTCAAATTATAGGAAAAATTTAACTTTTAGATTTAAGGATGTGTGGAAGTAGTCATGTCCTTTCCACGATTTGTCTGAAACTTTGATTTTTTTTTAATTTTTCTGCGATAGCTCCTCTAGTTTTGCCGATTCACTAGATGGGAACTAAGTACTGTGCGTAGTAATTTTGAAAACATTTCAATCGATTCCAAAAATGATATATCACACGATAAAATAAAATTCTTTTTCGTAGTGGTAAATTAAAATTGAAATAAATGTTCTATATCGGCCCACTCTAATGTGTGTGCTTGTATGCAGTATGTAAGAGATAATATAAAATATGTTCTATGTATGTAGTTGTGTGCATATGCTTATGAATATGCACTAACATGCACTTAAAAGAATGTGTTAGTACAATCGATAGAACAGAGAATGTATACACAGAGAAAACAGATTTGTTGTGTCAATCGATTTTCTGGCCAACTAATAAGTTTTGTAGTAGCAACCAAATGTATGCCTGGATAAATTAAAATATAAGACTGTCCGGCCCAGATTTGCATGCATGATAAAATCTAGTATATGGGTACTATGAACCTCTCGTTTATTTAAAGGTTTATTTAGATTAAAGCATGCATACGAGTTAATTGCGAATTAATCTATATACATATAAAAAGTTGTTGCAAGTGTGTTGTGACTTTATAACTCACGAACGGTCAAACGGAAATCGATTAAATTTTTAGGGTTTGTTAGTATGGTCGTGTAGATAGTTTATCTACACGAAATCGATCGAAGCGTTCGTGAGTTATAACTTTTCATGTCAACATGTGAATTTGTCCATATAAAAAAAAAACAACAACAAATACGAAGGCGCCCATGAGCGTGTGCGGTATGTATACTGTGTGCTGACTTCATACACACGGTAAATACACGTTGTGGCGCATACACGCATAAACATTGACAGCTGTCAGTGAGTTATCATTTTAAGGTTCTTTTTCATCGAACTCGCGGATCGAGAAACCAATGAACCAATGAATTTGATTCAATATTTGTGCGTAGCGATGTACCCCGGGATCTGCTAGTATTTTATAAAATGTTTGAATAGGATTACGTCTCCACTTTAAGATATTGCAGTTTATTTCTATACAGATTCAGAAATTCTGGTTTTAAAACATAGACAACATTGGTATTATGCTTCATATTTTTAAGAGTTCATCAAAGCTGAGCAAAAAGAATGATCAATTTCCAAATACTGAGATACAAAAATGTTAAAAATATATAATAAAACTCGGCTTACGTAATTGAACGAATTGATCTAGAAAAATTTGGAAGACACGGGTATTTTATATTTCCACATACTTTTAGAATATTTAGCATTTTTCCTTAGGTGCAACAAAATTTTGAATTTGAATTTAGACGGTGTAATATTTCCAACATAATTTTGTTGCCCTGTAACATATATGGCAAAAGATGTAGTTAACACAATAAATATGTTTTCTCTGTGTATATATTTATACGCGTATACATATTTATGTGTATGATTGTATGTAAGAACCATATAACTTATTGTCATTTGACACACTTTTAACAACAATATATGTATGATGAGGCAAAAAGGAAAAAATAAAATAAAAATTGAAATAAAAATATATAAAGGGTAGTGCTGGTTAATATAAATATTCCAGTATATGTGCTTGAGTTAGGCCACTGTACTTGTGTGTAGATAAGTTGTATACATGATGATTCACTATTTGATACTAACCGAAATGGCTCTGAACTAAAACTGACTGAATGACTAGCTTTGGCTTCGTTGACACGTATTGTTAACATTTAAGACAGTGATGTGTGTATAAAATATATTTTAAAACATTTTATTATAAATTAAATAAAGTAAAAAAATTGGAGTTTTCTGTCACGAAAGGGAACTGTCTTGACAGGAGTTTTGGGTGTGATAAATCTGCCTACTCTGAACTGGGATGCTTTCTAAACGAGCCTAGTATATCAGGCACATTACCATTATATACCAGAAAATATATATTAACCAAAAAGGAAAGTTTGGAGACGATAAGAAGTAACACTAATTTAATTTGGCATTCGTGGTTTGATGCTTCGTGATTTCTGAAGAGGAAAAGATACGATAATTCAAAAGTTGAACTTATTGGTTTAGGCGAAGTTCGATGGAATGGAAGGGGTGGGGACTCAGATAACAGAGGTGGCTTGTTAATTTGCTTTGGGTTGCCTAACAGCAAATACTCTCAAAATAAAAAGTTTTGTTAATAGAATCATTACGGCTCGAAAAAATAAAAATTAAGGAAACAATCGATTGTTCAGTGCTAAGTACCCACGAAGGAAAGTGATTGCGCAGATGAGAAAATGTTGTAGAGACAACTGGACCGGATTTTACAGACCGAGTTAGCAGACATTGCCATCTTTATGCCCTAAGATTCTATGCATATTCTTCAATATCCTTTGAACATCCTTGCAAATACTGCAAATATCCTTCAAAGTCCTGCAAATATATCCTTCTGTTCCATCAAATAAATTTTAAGGTCCTGGAATATCCATAAAAGTGCTACAAAAAAGATCGAAGTCCTGCGAATATCGTTCAAGGTACTGTGAATATCTTTCTGGGTCTTGCGAATTTCCTTTGAAGTTTTGCGAATATTCTTCGAGGTCCTGCGAATTTCCTTCGAAGACCTGCGAATATCCCTTAAGGTCTAGAGAATTTCCTTTGAAGTCCTGTGAATATCCTTCAAAGTCCAGCGTATATCCTTCGTGGTCAGGTGAATATCCTCTAAAGTCCTGTGAATATTCTACAAGATCCTGGGAATATTCTAGGATGTCCTGTGAATATTGTACAAGATCCTGGGAATATTCTAGGATGTCCTGTGAATATCCTTCAAGGTCCGGTCAGTATATCCTTTCTTTCGAGCGAATATCCGTCGAAGTTCTGCAAAATTTCATCGAAGTCCTGCGAATATCCCTATAGATCTTGCGAATATATTTTGAGGTTCTGCGAATATCCTTAAATGTCCTTCATAGTGCTGCGAATTTCCGGGATCCTGCGTATATCTTTGGTAATATCCTTCAAATTTCACCATATATCGTTTGAGAATTCAGACTTTTTCAACATAATTTTAAAAATGTTTTAAAGTTATCCAAAAATGTTTTAAAATTATCCAAAGATTTTCAAAATTTCCCAACCATTTTTTTTTAATTATCCAAAGCTATTTTTAAATTTATCCAAAAATTCATTAAAACTTAAAGAATTTATGGGCAAATTTGAAACATTTTTCAAAAATTTTAATAAATTTTTGGACAAATTTAAAAAATTGTTGTATAATTTAAAAACTGGACTTGAAACATTTTAAGGCAATTAAAAAATGTTTTCGAACAATTTGAAATAATTTTTGGATAATTTTTAATTTTTTTTGGGCATTTGAAAATGTATTTATATACAATTTTTTTATTTTGGAAAATTTTAAATTTAAACTGGAAATAGTGTAGTGTTGAATATAATACACAATGCAAAAATGCACAGACTGCGACTTCATAAATACTTAAGCCCGAAAAATTGCAAATGACACGCTACACTCTAAAAAAAGTTTGTAAAATTACTACTATAAAATAGGTAAAGTTTTATGTAGTATTACAAAAATTCGGTAAATATAAACACCAAATGCGTAAAACAGTTCTGTACACACTTTCATATACAATAATACTAACACAAAGTGTTTTTAAACATAATATGCTTAAAATTAAACACATTATGCCTAAAATTTTTATTCTTTTGTTAAATTAAAATTTTACGCACAAAATTTGTAAATATACAAACCTAAAATTGGTAATAATTTTTTTGACATTTTTAAATTATAAAGGAATTAAAAAAAAATAAAATAAATCTAAAAACAAATTATTATTTTTCAATTATTGAACAAATTCTGGTAAATATATATAAAATTATTGGGTCAAGAATCAAAAACATCAAACATGCACCAAAAAACTGAAATACTGCATCAAATATTTGTATCTATAAAGTTGGCTCTTTTAGAACGAAGAAGAGGACAAATTTTATCGCACATTACAATATGCCCTGTGGAAAGCTGCAATAAAACATTGAAAAATTGCTAAAAATGTATTTTATTTATAAAAATAAAAATAAATTTATTGTTTTTATTAAAAAAAGTTTTTTGTGCGGTTGAATTTAAATATGCGTGTTGGTAAATAAATACACGCATATTTTTTGGAATTTTTAGGTATTCAGAAAGCATTTTTAGTTCTTTTAGGAGTATATTTACTCTTAAAACAAACTTTTTACGCACAATTTTAGTAAATTTACAAATTAATTTTAAAATTTTCTTAAATTTTTACATAATTTCAATGTAACTTTACACATTATGTGTGCATAATATTACGCATAATATGTGTATTTTTTGGTTTACGCACACAGAGTAAATTTACCCAATTTATAGTAGGAGTACAGTTTCCTACTATAAGTTGCGTAAAATTCAACAGAAATTAATTAGAGTGTAAGCTACCCAGCAAAATCTTGGTAATGATATGATATATCATAATGATACTTTTTACATTACTTTGAATTGAGTACTCCTTACATTTAACATTATTTTCAAAATAAAAATAATGTATTACCTATAGTATGCTACTTATTTTATTATTTTGATTTACATTATAATAAGTTACCTGTAATGGCTTTCCTTTTCTATTATTTAAAAATAAATAATAATGAGTTGCTGTTAATAGTTTAAATAACTTTATTAATTAATATGTACATATTTTATTTATTTATAAATTAAAAGAGTTTAATAAAACAAATTAACATGTAAGAGAACAGAAGATCAGGCGAAAAAATCTATAAAAATCAAATCAAATAAAAATTACTTGAATTTCAATTTGAATAAAAAATGTTTAAAACTGTGTAAAAACTTCTACTTTTTGAGCTTTGGCGACCCATGGGATACATATGTTCCAAATTGTATCAGTATCCTGTAAGAAATGAAGTGATCGAATTCCAAATATCTCGATGTTTCTAAAAATTAAAACAATGGACCATGTCCTACCAAGTTTGAATCACCTGTGTTGTCCAATAGGACTCGAGAAAATGTGTTCCAAAAATTTTGCATAAATATGTATTTTTTATGAATATAAAGTGATCCTATAGAATCTGAGACCATATTGATCCAAACAACTATCCTCTGTCGATACAAGCCACATTTAAGGAAATCAAAATGGAGCATTTATCAACCTTTGGCCCCTAAAGTGTTAATTTATATGTATATTTTCAAAAATAAAAGGAGTATAATTTGGGATTCACTACATTTCATCGCATTACCTTGTCGCTTATTAAAAGTTAAATAATAATTAGTTACCAGGAAATTAAATAATAATTGGTTTTTAGTAACCAGTTATTAATATGCATACGCGTAACCAATTATTCTTTATATTTTCGTAAGCTAGTACGTTAGGATAACACCTTACCTTTTGGGACATCACATATAAAAAAAGTTGGAATTATAATATGAAGGGTAATATGTGAAAACCTTGGAGTTTAGATTACTAGACTCATTATTAGATAAGGCCTGTTTTTGCTGGGTAGTATCAATTAGAGGTTAAAAAAACCTGATTTAATTGATTTTTTCAAATTTTTTTTTAAAAATTTGCAAAACTGCATATATTTTAACCTGTATGAAATTTTAAAGAAAAATCTAACAAAAATAATTATTTCAAAAATTATAAAAGTCCATCAGAATCATTTTATTATTGAAATTTTTGATTTTTAATAAAGGCAATTCCATGTAAAACGGCTCTACGCAGGAAAAAATAAACTTACTAGTTTTTAATACAAATCGGTTAATTGTTGTCTACAAGAGAATGATACATAATTATGGACAGTGATTAAAGCTCGGGAATGTATGTATTATAAAAACACCACTAGACTGTTTCAAATATCTAGTAAAACAAAAAAAAAAAGAAATTAATTAGCATTATCGTTATTTACGCATCTTATTTTTTAAACAAATCGTGGGACGGCGTAAAATCAATAACCAATATTCAAAAAATTCATAGCTTTAAAAGAGCAGATGAATTTAAAAAAAATTACTTTAAAACATACTAGCCTGCAGTATTGCACTGTTTATGGTAGTACAGATGGTAAATAAGTCTTTATAATAATATAATATGTGTTATTGGTGTCTTATGTGGTTATCTTTAAGCTGCTTATGTAATTGAAGTTAATAAAAAGTTTTATTTCTCCAAACTTTTCGAGTTTTTATACTATGTAACACCCTTCACATAAAGAAGTCACACCCGCCATATTTTCTAAAAAGTTTTTTTTTAAGAAAAATTTTTTTTTTTGCAGACAGTACACGCAGAGAAAAATCATGGTTGCAATATGATCACTGCTACTATAGTGTGCTTGCTGCAATCGGGTATGGTTGTCAGAATCAACTTATTGGGTTTCTAACCATCAACATGGTCGCTACCATCATTATTTAGTAAATATTTGACTAATTTATGATTGCCACCTTATATTTTATAACATGATTGGCTGTAACCATACTGTGGTAACAAAAATTATGGCTATGAAAAAAATATAATAATTAATGCTGGCAACAATCAATAAATAATTATACATCAAATAAAACATTCATAATATTGTCTTGTTTTCATAAAAACCAAAATTTTATCAGCTCAGTCAGTTTGTTTTTACTACAATCATATATTGTTTACACATATTATTAAAATATTTTATCAATTGACCCATTAAGATTTTTTTTTAGCTTTAGAAATATTTTTTTAAAGGGGGTTTTCAAAAACTTTCTATGCAAAGATTTTATATTTTTTAATTATTAATTTTTTAATTATTAATTATTTTTTTGTAAAATGTTCTCAAAATATTAATAAAATATTTTTTATAAGAAAAAGTCTGTAGAAAACTTGATTATTTTTATTTCGTACAAAAAGGTTTCTTACTCAAAATAATATTTATTTTTAAATTTATCTCATAAAAACATTTTTAGATTCTATGGATTTTTCATTAAACTAAAATTCTCAAATTCTCCAAATTGTTTCTTACTAAGAAAAATTTATAGGTTCTGAAGACTTTTTATTATGAAAAATACTTAGATTCTAAGGACTTTTTATAGTAGAAATATTCTTACATTCTAAAGACTTTTTCTTAAAGAACAATTTCAAAATACTTTAAAAAAAATCTTAAAAATGTCTAACAAAAAAGTTTTAAGTATTTTTCTTAAAAAAAAGTTCACAGAATCAAAGTTTCTTTTTCACAATTTTTCTTCAAAAATTCCTTTATATCAATTTTTTTTAGAAAAAACATTTCTAAAGGAAATATTCTTAAATTTAAAGAGTTTTTTCATAGTTTCTAAGAACTTTTCCTATAAGAAATTTTCTTAGATTATGGATCGTATAATGATAATCCCGGAATCATAATATAGTTATGAGGGACTATAATATAATAAATTTTTTATCATACTATGATTACGTGCGATCATATTATGATAAATTCAATATAACATGTTTATTTAGGACAATAATATGGTAATTTTTGAATCATAATATAACTTTAGGGACCATTTTATGGTAAAAATATTCCTATTTCATTATCATATTATATTACGACTATGGCGCTCTTCGAATATGATTGCCTTAAACATGTTTTTTCTTTGCGTGTAAGTATCTAATACAATTAAAAAACACCCTAATGAAATAACTACATCAAAATAATTAAGCTCGTTCTACGGAAAATTTTGCATATATTACCTGAAAGGAATAATTCTTTAAGAGCTCAAATTTGTGTAAGGTCACACCCGTCACAGTCTCCTAATGGTCATTCTGAGCAGAAAGCATGGAATTTCAGTGTCAAGCTGTTATAAAACGTTATTAAGATTAATATCCTTGGGAATCGCAGCTTTTTTTAAATTTTAAATTTTATATTCTTAAATTATAATCACAATAGAATTATGCATGATCAGAAAACAAATTCGGGAAGTTCCTCGAAATAACACAAAATAACCATAAAAGAATGTTAATTGTAGTTTAGAAAACAATGAAAGAAGTTATAGCCATAGAATAACTGCCATTTTTTTGTTGCGTAATTATTTTTTTTGAAATAGTTCTGAAATTTATTATTTGAAAAGAATTCTAAGATTTTTAGTGCAAAAAATTTCTTTAATTCTGAATAATAATAAAATAGATCTTAATAGCTAAAGATTTTAATTCTGTTAGTTTTCTTTGATCTTCTATATTTATAAAAATTAATTATAATTATTTAGTTATAACAATATTTCGTCACCACAATGGGTGACTTTAATCTTGTGACGAAATATTGGGATAAATAAATATTTATAATTAATTTTTATAAATAAAAAAGAGATCTTAGCCTCATTTTAAACTAATATAAAGATTTTAATGGTATTTCAGCGAAACAAATTGAAAAAAGAACTATTATGGTTAAATTTTAGTGATATACCAATATTCCTATATTCCATCCCTGACCTTAATTAGTATACCCAACATACCAAATGTCTTGAGAAAAACATTATTGTAAGCTTACAAACACAAGCCTTAAGCTTGAAAAAGACTTGAGAATATATTGAAAAAGGCTATCGTTACAACTGTAGAAAAATCAAAACGGATCCCTAGTGAAAATATTATGTGTGTATAATTACTATAAGCTTATTCTTGCAATTGTAGAATAAGCTTAAAAAAATAATATTGTATTAACTTGCGTATAGATAAGCTTATTTGACTCAATATATTTATAAGCTTTTTACATAATTGTAGAATAAGCTTCACATATAATATATTATTAAGTGTTGAAAAAGAGAAATCACAATTATTTTCTTTAATTTAACTTTTTTATTTTTATTTTAAATATAAATAATAATAATTCATTTTAAATATAAAAAATTATAATTCATAAATAATAATTAATTTTAACCATAAATAAAAATTATTATAAAAATAATTAAATTTAATATGCAAATGTACGTTCACTTAATAAAATTTACAACCAAATGAACAAGCACACAACACGTTTGACAAATTAAAAAAAAAGTAACGGCTCTTGTTGTATGCATTATAAGCGTAGAACAAAGACAACAAGACCAGAATGTATTGAAAAATATTTCTATTTCAATCGTCATATTGCGTTGTTGGTGTATGTTGTTTATAAGCGTGTTTGAGAAAAAGTTATGTGTAATAATCTTTTCTCAAGCATTGTTAAATACTGCTTGTAAATTCAAATTTTATAAATATTTTAATAAACGAAATAAAGAAAAGCTTAAATCACACTATTTATATAAGCTTATTCTCAAGTTGTGTTGCAGTTTGATTGCTATATGGTATATTGGGTATGCTTTTAAAATTCAAAATCACCACGGCGTATGATTAATATGCTATATTAAAATATTACTTATACGTACTTATACGTCAGTAAATTACCTCATATAATTTGTTTAAAATTAAAAATTATTGAGTTAAATTTTTTTTTTTTTATATCATCTAATCCACTGTGCAAAAAATATATTAGTTAAATTTTCTTAGAATGTGAGTGCATTTGCATACGAATATGGTTTAAGGATATATACTCATATGAATTTATAGAACGAAAAAAAAGGAAGTGTTACCATGGCAAAAATTACCCCGACTACAAGATGCAAATGTATGTGTCTGTGTACTCTTTACACATAAAGTAAAATAATAAGAGTGACAGCTGTTGAGGGTTTTTTCAAGTCTCAAGATAAGTGGCACTACTTTTCGTAGAATAATAAAAAATAGAAGAAAAAAATCTAAAATAGAAGAAAAGCAAGTGTGATTTGGAATGCTCATAAGTAGATGTATTTGTTTTTGTTGTTGGTTTATATAAAGAACAACAAAGAACGACCTCATGTAAGCCAAGTAGTTATCATTTAACCAGTTAACCTAAAAACCTTAAAAAATATGTTTTGTGTTTTTTTTTTTTTTTTGAAAAGATTTTATTTTTAATTGAAGTTTTGTTTAATTTTTATATATTTTTTTTGAAATTATAATTCTTTTATTATCTGCGGATTATATGATTTTTGTATATATTTATTATTCAATCTATTAAAGTTATAAAATCTATATTATTGTCACGTTTTCATGTTATGATTTGCTTTAATATTACCATCAAGTTACATTGTTTTATATATTTTTATTTTTGTCTTGTTATTTTGTTTTTTTCCTGTCCTGTTGGGGATTGTAAATGTCCCATTAAACCTTGATTGTGTATTAAAATACATAAAAACTTTTTTGTTGTCCTTGTTTAATTTTTTTTTGTATATTTTTTTTTTATTAATTACATTTATATACATGTTTGGACATGTGATGGCTACACTTTTTTTTTAAATATTTGTTTTTTGTTTTATTCTCAACTTTATTTAAGTATTATTGTATTTAATATTTAATACACAGAGTGACATTTTCTTTATGTGAATGCTTAAGAAATGAACAAAGAATTATGGAAACATTTTTATTTCTTGCCTGAGTTAGTTCATTCATAAAACTTTAGAATATGAATCTAGAGGTGACCATATGAATAATTAATATATTTTGTCCTTCGACTAACAAAAGAAAGGTGAAAATAATATGAAATGCTTTAAATGACACCTTGAACTGTTTGAGATTTAAAGGTATGAGTTGCAAAATATATTTTCTTTTTTATTTTATTGTTAAATCTCAGGATAGAGGGTGGTTTGGGTTAATTTACTAAGGCTGCCATGACAACTTTTGTATAAATTTCGGCACTAAAATGTTTGAGAATTTTAAAAAGAAAAGAAGATGTTCGGCATATATGACTTAAGATCACACTATATGTTTTTAGTTTTCTAATACTCCGTGAGGTGACATGACATAACTCCAACGTACATTATTACAATTTTCGATTTTGGGATTATGTCCAAAAATGTTTCGGGCCTAATCCGCACGCTGAAAGTTGAGACTATATCAAAAGCATTGCCAGTTTAAAGTTCCCAATGAAAAAAGGACGTAAATCCCAGAATTGCCATCGTAATCCCCATAATAATTTAAAATTTTACAAATACAGTGTAGCCCAAAATGTATCAATCTATCGGAAGATCCTATATTATCATTTAAAAATCACGATAACTATCAGTTTTGTATTAATTTGTGTCAAGCAACCGGATACAGAATACACGTCATCAAGTCATGGAACACATTATACTCCTCAATAAAGCAAAATAATCGTGGCAATTATTTTGAAGAATAATTATTACGTGATTTTTGGAAAATCGTGAATTTTGTCTCAGATTTCTTGGCCCTCCTATGCCAACAGACCAAACGCTAAGACATTTAGCCGCTCGCACATGATAGAGGAGGACCTGCACGCAGGGAAAAAACATGTTTGGGGCAATTATATTCGAAAACCCTGCTTAAATCCTCTTAGAACGATTTAATTTTTTCTTTTTAATCCACAACAAACACTGACTAATTATAATAAAATTTAAATTATTTAACTACAAAAAAATACTTTTTCTTTTTCATTATGTTTACATTTTCATAACAAATTAGTCGTGTTATGTAGGTATTGCTAAATGTGCGTGTGTGTGGTATCGGTTCGTTTGCATGTCTGTGATATGTGTGCGTTGATGGTTTGGTGTCGCCAGTGAGTGTTGATGTCAGTTGTAATTATTTTACTGTACGGTATGTAAAATTTTTATTCTACTGATTTTAATTATAAGTCTACTTGCTTAAAAGCCCGATACTTCGTTACCGATGATTCTAATATATAAATTTTTTATGATTAACATAACAAGCAGATTTCCTCTTTAACTCAATTTGCTTAACCTTTTGAAATAATTTAAAGTTTCAGATTTTTAGCTTAAAAGATTTGCATATTGTGGGAACCTAATACTTGAATACTTTGTTCTTCATAATTTAGTTTTCATTGTGTTTTAATTATTTTTTGATTTTTATAAAAATGTAATTATTCAATTTTGAATTTTCAACAAATAAACAATTTATAAAATTTTGTATAAAAAAATAGACAAATTTGTATTTTAATTAACCACTACAAATTGGCGATCCTGCTTATTACGAATGAACTTGCGATAAATGTATCTTGCTGTAATTGTCTACAATTTGTCTTGCTTAACATAAATATATTAAAGAAACATACCAACGAAATTAATTGAAGCGGTAAAAATATTATTCAAGATTCTACAACTAATTTGGAGGCTTATTGAAATATGAAGATTTTACAACTGCATAATTTTGAAAATTAAGCAAGTCAAGAAATAAAATTGGTCGGCAACAACACATAATTTTTCAATTTAATCAAATTTAAGAATATATATGGGACAATCTTCGGAGCTATAAGTAGAAGTTAAATCAAAATCTCAAGATTGTCATACGTAAATATTTACAATTTTGTAGTGCTTGTTTTGTTTTTATTTGTTCCATGTTTGATAATTGTATGTTTATTCACGTACACATATGTCATTGAGCAAAATATTTTGAAGCAAACTTTATCAAAATATTTTCAATTACTTTCAAACTTTTAAGTCCTAAATTTCCTCGAAAATATTTATTTTATCATCCTTTTGTTGTTCAATTTACCTTATCTGTAAATTTCTTCTTCGAAAATGTCGTTATTACACTCACCTCTACGTAATAATTCTCAGCCTCAAAGCAATAACCCTTCTTCAGATATACTTGACCCTGTTGATACAAATAACACTCTACAGAATTCTTGTACAATTTCTCCACATCATTCTTCGGTTTCTGTCAATAGGGTACCTTCACCAAATTTTGAAGTTCATGCTAGCTCCGTAAAGCTTCCTCAATTTTGGACTAACTGTCCAGATGCATGGTTTGTTCATGCGGAAATGCAGTTTGCTACCAAGGGAATCACTTTAGATAAAACTAAATATGAGTATATTATTACAGCTCTCCCTCAAGAGGTAATAATAACGGTTCTAGACATTATTCAGAATCCCTTACCAAGCGATCAGTACAATCACTTAAAAAAGACATTAATAGAACGTCATTCTTTGAGCGAAACATCTAGGTTTGAAAAACTTTTGTCTGATAACGAAATAGGTGATAGAAAACCTTCTGAGTTTTATCGTTCTTTATCTCTTTTGGCGGGAACAGATTTCAGTCCTGACCTCTTAAAGAAGCTCTGGCTTCGGAAACTACCAAAGAGTCTTAATGTAGCATTAATGGGTTCTAGTCACAATGACATATATGAATTAAAACAGTTAGCAGATAAAATAGGGGAAGTGATGTTTAACAATGAAGTTGCAAGTGTTCACAATCAGTCTACTTCTTATATTGAGAGTGTTGTAGAATCTTTGACAAAAACTTTGTGTGAAAATATAAGTAAGTTGTCTATGGAAGTGAGTTCTCTTAAAAATGAGGTAAGAGATCATCAACCGCGTCGATCATTTAGAGAAAATGGTAGAAGCAATTCTCGACAACGTTATCGTTCACCAAGAAACAGAAATTGGCTATGTAAGTTTCACTATAGATATGGAAATAGAGCTTTTAGGTGTGAACAGCCCTGTTCTTATTCACAATCTCAGAATTCGTCAAACTAAATTCTCCCATCGTTGTGGCGGCAAACGATGGTGATATAGATTGTATATCTCGTCGCCTTTTTATTTTTGATAAATGTAATAAGCTAAATTTCCTTATCGATAGCGGGGCAAAAGTCTCGGTTTTACCATCTAAGAAATTTAAAGGTAGTAATAAGATTTCAGATATTGTTTTAACTGCTGCCAATGGTTCAGATATATCCACATATGGGAAAAAGTTACTTAATATAGATTTAGGATTACGTAGAGAATTTCCCTTCATATTTCTCATTGCCAACATTTCTAAACCAATAATTGGTGCCGACTTTTTGGAAAAATATGGTCTATTTATAGATATTAAACGTAAACGCTTACTCGATCCTCTCACTAGTTTATCAGTTAGTGCAATTGCTACAACTTGTAATGTATCGCTACCAAAATTATTTTCCGTCGATAATAAATACACAAAGTTATTAAAATAATTCCCTTCGTTGATATCTGAACCCTATTATTCTAAATCCGTAAAATATTCCACAGTTCATAGACTTGTCACTGTAGGTACTCTACCTTTTACGAAACCAAGAAGATTAGACCCAATCAAATATAAGCTAAGTCTGAGTTTGAGTTCTTAGTTAAGTCTGGCATTTGCAGACCATCGAATTCGAGCGTTGCTTCGGCCCTACACCTAGTTCCTAAAAAGGATCCAAATGATTGGCGCCCCTGTGGGGATTTCAGGCGATTTAATGCGGTAACAGTACCTGATCGATATCCGTTGCCACACATTCAAGATTTGAATATGAACATGCGGAATAGGAAAGTATTTTCGAAATTAGACTTAATTAGAGCATATCACCAAATTCCAATGGCAAGCGAAGATATTTATAAAACCGCAATTACTACACCTTTCGGAATGTTCGAATTCCAACGTATGCCATTTGGTTTGAGGAATGCTGCGTAGACTTTTCAACGTTTTATCAACGAAGTGTTTAATGGACTAGATTTTGTATTTACATATATTGATGACGTTTTAGTAGCTAGTGATAATGAAAATCAACATTTGGATCATTTGAGGAAAGTGTTCCAACGTTTAGAAGAATACGGATTGAATATTAAACCTGGTAAATGTACTCTCGGTGTTAATAATATAGATTTTCTTGGCCACAATATTTCGGAAGAAGGCATCCAACCCTCGGAAGATTTACCACGGTAAAACTGAACCTATAGCATTTTTCTCTAAAAAGCTTACTCCGGCAGAAACTAAATATAGTTCTTTCGATCGGGAATTGCTTGCGATATATTTGAATATTAAACATTTCAGATATCTTCTAGAAGGTCGTACTTTTACTGTTTATACAGATCATAAACCTTTGACGTGTGCTATGAATTCCAAAACGGAAAGAAGCCCGAGACAAACTAGGCATTTGGAATTTATTTCTCAATTCACCACAGATATTCAGTATATCCGTGGTGAATCAAATGTTGTGGCTGATAGTCTTTCTAGAACTTTTGATGTTGAGGCAATGGAAAATTTTGATTTAAATTTAAAAGTGCTTCATCTGGAGCAACAAAGTGATTCTGAGATAAAGGATCTTGTAAAAGATCCAAGCAAATCTTGTAATCTTAAACTGATTAAGGTACCAATTTTTAACGTAGAAATTTGGTGTGAACTTTCTCTGGATAATCCTCGTCCATATGTTCCTGCGGTTCTTCGGAAGCTTGTATTTACAAAATTACATGGTATAGCTCATCCTGGTACTCGTTCCACTAAACGTCTTATAACAAGGACATATTTCTGGCCCAAAATGAATTGTGAGATAAATAAATGGTCAAGGGAGTGTTTAAATTGCCAACAGTCGAAAATTTATAAACATACTAAATCACCTATTATTAAAATTCCAGTGCCAAAAGGTCGTTTTGAGCACATACATTTAGATATTGTTGGCCCACTTCCACCATCACATGGTTATAAATATCTACTTACGATAATTGATCGATTTTCACGTTGGCCTGAAGTGTATCCACTTAGAGAGATTACGGCCTCTAATGTTGTGGACACATTTGTAAGAAATTTTGTATCTAGATTCGGTGTCCCTTTAGATATAACAACGGATCAAGGTAGTCAATTTACATCACAAATGTTTTCAGAATTAGCAAAATTTTTGGGAACTCATAAAATAACCACTTCTCCATACCATCCTCAGTCTAACGGGATGGTAGAGAAATTTCATAGACAACTGAAAGCTACATTAATGGCAAAGACTAATTCTACAAAATGGTACGATGAGCTTCCAATAGTTTTACTCGGTCTACGTTCTGTATATAAGGAAGATTTAAAGGCAACTCCTGCGGAATTGGTTTACGGACAAAATTTACGCCTACCCGGAGAGATTGTTGTATCGCAAAATGAATTTGACGTTTCAGATGTTTTATTTAAGCTTAAGAGTAATTTTAAAAATGTAAGGTCAAATATTGTACATCATAGGAATTCTGAGTCGGGTTTAAACGTACCAAAAGATCTACGTAGTTGCAAATTTGTATTTTTAAGAAAAATTAATAAAAGGACGTTACAGCAACCATACGAGGGACCCTACAAGGTAATAGAAAAAGTTAAGAAGTGGTTCAAAATAGAGAAAGAAAAAGAGATAGTTACAGTACCTATTGACAGATTAAAGCCAGCTGTTACGGAAAATATTACGGAAGAATCGAATGTTAACACTCAAAATAAAATTCCAAAACCAAAACCTGTTACCTTTAACTTATTAAACATAGATCTTTTTCGGAGGGGAAGTATTGTGGGAACCTAATACTTGTATACTTTGTTCTTCATAATTTAGTTTTCATTGTGTTTTTATTATTTTTTGATTTTTATAAAAATGTAATTATTCAATTTTGAATTTTCAACAAATAAACAATTTATAAAATTTTGTATAAAAAAATAGACAAATTTGTATTTTAATTAACCACTACACATATGTCATTAAAGGGACATCTTTCACCACCCTTAAAAAGAAATTTTTAAAAAAATATATATTCAGTAAATAAGTCCAAGTCACAGGGAATACATATTTAGAATGGCAAAATTCAAGGCAAAAGGTTAAGGGCAGGAATTCTTTTGCAGGCACCCACAGATAATTTTAAAAACACCGTTTCAGTGAAAGTTTACGCTGGCATAGGAACCTACATAATAAATTTCAAACTCCTATCTTCAAATTTGAGGGTGCGTGATTTAGAAGACACATTTTTCTCTTTTTAACCCCATTTCTTTTAAATCCAATTTTTATTGGATATTCCAAAAAGTAGCATATCAGTGAATTAACGCTGCCGCTGGAAAAACATATTTTAAATATCAGATTTCAAGCAGTACATTAAGGGATGTCTTTATCGGAATAGCAGTCTATAAATTTTAAAATCCTACCTCCAGCAGTTTGGCATTAAGGCCCTTATTCATTTTATTTTCCATGAAATTTTAAAAAGAATCTCCTTAGTAACTTAGCCCATACTCCAGAAAACATATACTTAATATTTTAGATTTCTGGTAGGAGGGGTTCGGCATGGAAGTTTTAGGGAAGTCTTTTCTTTTCTTGCCGCTCACTGAAAAAATTTATTAATATCAGGTCTTGTTGGATGCCTATACCGGTGTGAAAACTTTAATGATAAATTTCAATTTCATTTAAAACATTTAAAAGAATTTTTGTCGTTGCTGATTTCAGATTAGTCAGCCCTTTATGTTGGAGACTTTTCCTCTTTGAAACCCTCATGTTTTTTTTGCTATATTCCTAACGAAAATTCCGAAAAATATATAAATAGTGAATTACACCATTTTTCTGGGAACACATACTTATATATTAGGTTTTTGGCCAAATCAGTTTGGGCAGGCCCTTAAGGGAGGCAAAAAGCTTAATTTTTTAACTTTCCTGCTGAAGATTTGGAAAGGTTCTTATTGATAAATAAGCACATACATATTTTATCTTTATAGCCGATGGGACTTAGGAAGCACTTTAAACTTGTTGTCCCCCCCCCCCCGTAAAATTTTATAAAAAATGCTGTCTACGCCGGTTTCTATGTTTGAAGTTCCAATCTTTTGTGGTTTTTGTTGGCTATTAACGGGACACTTTCTCTTTTTAATCCCATTTTTACCACGTTCTTATTTTAAATTTCAGAAAGTGTATTCACAGGAAATAAGCTCATACTCCAAAGAACGTGAATCTCTCGAATCGCCATTTTTGCCACGTTCCTGGTAAAAATTAATAAAATTACCTTATATCACCTTATGACGATTTCAAACGGATATCGGATGACAGTCGGCTAAGGTAAGGGTTGTGATCATAGTGTCACAATGTAATGTTTTGTCCACTATAAATCTAAGGTAATAGTGGCTTTGCTTCGGAAAGAGAGCGGCTTAGGGCTGCTTACAAACCCCACTTTCCAAAATCCAGGTGCGTCTGATTTTCAATATTGGATGGAGTCCTTGTCAGCGGTAGTTTTTCATTGGGTCGACCTTTTTTGTAATTTTTCAAAACGATGTTTTGTAGATGTTAGTATAATGGTAAGTGAAGAAACCTCAATGTTACCAGGGGCTGCAACCACCGGCGAGCACGCTGGGAATCCTGCTCCTTCTCTGCGTGTCACCAGCGGTCACGCATTCTTTTCCTCGGTGTTGTCCTCTGATGTCGGCTCAGATCTTGAAAGTGTCAATACTATTACATCAAAAGAAGAATATAAGCTCCTTAAGTCCCCAACTACTCGCCAAAGAGCTCATCTCAGTAAAAGAGAAAGGCCGAAAACCTTGTAAAGAGGGCCTTAAAGCACTATCTGAATACAAGGCTCCGATTAGAATTTAGCATTTCTTTAGCTCATCGCCTCAGAATAACTGGAGCGATTGAAAAAGGTCGAGCTTATTTTAATGCTAGCAAAAAAAATATGTCCCATAAAATTCGCATAGAGAAATCTGTGATTAAGAGTTTGCAGGGGAAAAGGCAGCGGCCGAAAAAGCACAAGCAACAACACTAGCATGGATGCTAGACACAGCACTTCAAAAGCTGTCGCGGAGCATTTGACTAAGATTTTTAGGATCTGTGAGGTATCCAATCGTTATTTAAGCGTAGCACTTCTCGCAATGTCAACTGAGCAGTAAAATGTGTTTGCCTCCAAATTTTTGCGGAGATTGTTGCAAATATGAAAGCTGAACCGGATAAACGGATGCCTTCCTTTGTTGGAGCGTAGTTCCAATGCATAATGCCTGGGGAAAGACACACAGCTGAAAATTGTGCATAGCAATTCCTAAAGCAAAAGTGAAGATCCAATGCATATATAAAAGTCATCCTCCGATTATATCAAAGCCAAAATCCTGACATTCCAACTAAAGACTGAAAGATGTTGCATGTCGATAAGGGTAGTAAATATGGCCAAAATTATATACTACAGACAGCAAAGGAAGCCAAAAGAGTATTGTATTCGCGGTATTGTAAAATGTCTTGGGATGTCTGTTTCCCAAATTGAAAAAACTGCATCTGAAGGCCAAGAACCACAACATGTTAGGGGTTGATGAAGGTAAGTGGAATTAGCCGCTGCCTTCACGGCCACTGCTGGACTTGTTTTGGGTAAAACGGTCACGGGAGCTGTACCTCTGCGGGAGATCTTAGTTGGTGCTACACTCACCAAAAAAAGTCTGTAATGGTAACTGTTGTTATTACGGGAAATTCTGCTAATTTGAACCCAGTGGTATTTTTTGCTAATCTTAGGAACACATGCCTGCTGATGTGTAGTACAATGAAATTAGTAGAAAAATTAGTAGCCGCTACTAAATTTTAGTAGACTTTTTGTAAAGTGGAATTAAAAATCTGTTTGCTAAAATCAGCAAAAAAAAAATTACTAAATTTTATTTATATTAGTAGAAAGTTTAAAATTTATTTTTTATATCGAGCATCAAAAATTTTGAATATTTTTTTAAAAAATATTTTATACAATATTAATTTATCATTTTGTTTTAATTTGTTAATTTCTGTTTTGAAAAATATTTAAGTAATTTTTTTTTTACTTTTAAGGTTAAATTTTAATTGATTTAACTGATTTTTAGAACTAAAAAACCTTTTTAGTGCTATTTTAAGTAGAAGTCCTCTTTTTAGACATGAGTCGGTATCTTCACTTCCGATAATTTTTTTAAAACTAAGTAACATTTTAGGACAATTTAAGTTTGTATGTATAAGTTTAAATTTATTTCCTTCAATGTACACTTTTTTAAAATTAGTAATTTTTTTGTTAATTTTAGCAAATCGGTTTTCAAAAATTTGTAAAATGATTTCTGAAATTAGCAACAAAAATTTGTAAATATTCTGTAAAAACTCTGTAATTTGTAAAATGTAAATAGCAAAAAGATTTGCTAAATAATATTTTTTTTACAAAAAATCAGTACAAAAATAGTAAAGTGGAATTGAAAACCGTTTACAAATTTTTCTACTAACTTTTTTTCTGATGGTACCCTCTATAAAATGCAGCTTCCCTACACCCTTAGCTAAAAAAACATCACCATACCATAACACTTGCTGGGAATTTCACTGTCCGTTTTAGGCAGTCTTTTTGATACTCATCATCTTTTTTGCAAATAACGCGTTTCCTGGTATCCCCAACGCAAACGTCAAATTTGGACTCATCGCTAAAGATGGCTGAATTCCATTGTCATTGAGTACAGGAGGTCTTGATTTTTGGCCATTCTAGCTGCTTTTTCTTCTGCAAGACAGTCAACAGAGGCTTTTTCTTAAACTATCAATAAAATTATACACCGGTAAAAAATTAACAATAGATTATAGAAAAGAATAAATAACTTGTAGAAACCATAACCTAATTGTTTTAAATGCTCTCTGGTCCATTCACGCTGTCCAACTGCCTGCGACCATTCTGCTGTCAAGTTTCTAACCATAGTCCGACGATCCCGCTTGATTATTGATGCCAATGATCTTGATTCGCGCGGGGTTATTTTACAAACACAACCACAAATGCTTTCTCGAATATTTATAGTACCATTTTTTTTATAATTGGATTTAATGGTTGCTATAGATAAACTAAAAGCTTTTGCAAATTTTAGCATAGCTTTCTTTTAAATTAAATTAAAGTTCATAAAAAAATATTTAGAAACCCGTTCTTACTTTTTCGCGGTTGTCAAAAAAGTTGGCCCACCAACCTCTTTGAAGTTTTGAAAATTTTTTTTAATTTAATTCCAACAAAAATCCAAACTATTGCTATTGCTGATCTTCTAGAATACCTTTAGACGTTTTGTTATTCATGGTTGAAATCCGCGAATATTTTGGTGAAAAAAAATATTGGGTTTTTTTACGAAAATTTGCACAACAACGAGCCCGCAATATAATTTTTTTTCAATATTTTTGATTAAAAAAAATAATAATCCTTGATTAAATTCACTAATGAAATAATTATAAACCAAAAAAAAAAAAAACAATTTTTTTAACTTTGCGGCACATATTGTTATGTCACTTTTTCAATAGTTTTTCTTATGAACGTTTATTGTGTTTGTTAAAATATCACACTAATTTTATATAATGTCTTATAAGAATAAGAACAGACGTAATGGTGCAGAAGAATAGCAAAATCTGGGCTAAAAATATTGAAGGTTTGGATTATG
Source organism: Eustalomyia histrio (assembly GCA_949748255.1). Taxonomy (NCBI): domain Eukaryota; kingdom Metazoa; phylum Arthropoda; class Insecta; order Diptera; family Anthomyiidae; genus Eustalomyia; species Eustalomyia histrio. The sequence continues at coordinate 25,259,323 of OX456526.1, read as the reverse complement.
ACACACCAACATTGAAATTCATACCAATTATTGAAGACTTGTTATCTAAATTAAACAAAATTCCAGAGAAAAAAATAATTATTGGAAGATTTATTGGATTAGCAGCATCAGAAAAGTCAAAAGCAGTTCGTTACAGAATTATCCAACTTGTGGAATAGCCTCAAAGTTCCGAAAATTGAAATATCATCAATAGAACGAAAAGTAAAACATTTAATTAAAAGTTACAGAAGTTTTTAAGAAAGCCTAAACCAAATAGTTTTAACGGAAATTTTGATATTACCAACGAGAATTTAGAATGGGAATCCGAAACAAGTAGCTATATAGAAGAGATTATTGACAAAGATTGGGAGCAAGTGTCCAACTGCTATAAAGATGACGACTTTAAAGATGGCAATTTTCTTGAAGATGACTTCTTACAGGAAGATAACATTTCTTTAAATAGCTAAGACAATTTGAAAGACCAAGATTACAAATCTCCTGAAATACTTAAACTTTCTGTAAAAGCAGCGTCATCATTAGTCAGACATGTAAATGTAAGCACCTCAAAAACAGCAAAAAATTTAATGTAAATAAACACAGGTAATAGTACTAAAAAATTAAACAAAGGAAGTAAAGCTAGGTGTACTTGTTCTTGAAAACGGCAAAGCTGTAAATATATATAATGGTATAAAGGAACTTTTAGATAAATATGATTTGTGGGAATCAATTAAGATGGTAATTTCCGACACAACTAATGTAAACACTGGCAACGAAAAATTGATTTTTATTATCAGTATAGTATTGTCCATGACGTGGTGATAGGTATAAAGTTTACTAAAAAAAAGTTATAACCCTAATATACATTCATTGAAAATGTTACATTTGCACGAATCGAACCATAAATTAATCATATAAAAATTTCTTTTGTTTCTTAATGGCCATAAAATTAAGAATAAAATTTTCTTTAAAAATATTTGTATTAAATATGAAAAAAAAAGTTATTCAAAATGGTCGATTACACAGCATAAGTGGTATTCTTTTTGTTGTTGGGCCAATTAGTAATGAAGGCATAGTACTGATCACTGAGTAACCAATTCAGCAACAAAGTGTGTACCCGGTTGTTGTACTATTGCAGATATATTGCATATTGTCAGTACTCTTCAACACTACTCCCTCTTTTCTCCCTCTCATAACATATTTTTCTAATTCTAACACAATGCACTGCATTAGTAGGGGACATCCCCTGAGTGTTAGTCTAACGTAAAAAAAAAAAAAAAAAAAAAAAAAAAAAAATGAGTGCATCAGAGGGCGAGCAACAAATGTTCTAAGATTTATCATCTAGCGCAATTACAATCTTGCCATATTTAAAGCCCTTTATCTTTCATAACTCATCTTTTTAACTCTCCTCTAACCCCTTTCCAAAGAAAGCAACTCATTAATAAGTTGGAAGTGTTGCTTCCCTTAAAAAAATAATACAGGTGAGTTTTTTATTAAATTTATATTACATACCAACTAATATACGTCCCACTTCGAAAAACGTCCTTGCGAGAAACGATATATCGAGAAACGGGTTTCAGAGTCTGAAAGAGGACTTTTACATATAATACACTCCTAACTCAATTTATTGAATAAGGGTCAGTGAGTCAAACCAATAATAAGCTGACAATATGTAAAATTATAGGTGATGATGTCAATTTATAGAAATGTGAAGAATATGTTGTCTGTCATTTCTTTAAATGTTTTTGATGTTTGTAATAAATTCAATACGTTTTTGATTATGATTATTTGGACACCTGTTGTTACATTTTTGATTTCTTATCAGTGGGAAGCAACAAAAAAAAAAAATATATATATACATACATACATATTATAAAATTTCAAAGAAACTTGAATTTAGTTTAGTTCGCATCTGCCTTTAAAATTTAAATATTTTATGAAAAATCTAAAATTAATTCAATCACCATTAACACTCTGTGTCATACTTTAAAAAACATTGAACTTCTTTATTATTTTTAAATATTTCCAAATTTTGTCAATATTATTATGTATGGTTTTAAAAGAAAATCCCTTAAAATTGTTCTTTACTTTAACACATCTATTTATATAAACCCTTGAATATGGCTTTATGTCTTTTTTTTTGTTATTTGTGAGGTTTTGTTAAACCTTAAAAAATACATGTAAATGTAGTCTCATTTAAAATATATTACAACATGTCTGCAAAAGTCATCGTACATCATTATATATAAATATGTTTGTTAGTATACTGTAAGCCGTATTCTTATTTCCATTTTTTTTTGGTTATTTTACAGAAAAACTGTGTCTAATCTTTTGGGGCTTAAGGCTTTAGAAAAATTCCTCCCCCCAAAAGAGTTATAACAAAATGCTGAGTATTTGGTAAAAAAAGTTGTTTTAAAATTTAAATGGAAGAAAATAAAGATGAACGCATAGTTCTAAACATATGTCAAGTGTAAAATATATTTCACAAAGGAATATCTTTATATCAAGATTAATATAGCAGTAATAGTAACACATAGTTAAAACGTTAAAAAACTTTTATAAAATAGTAAAATCCTCATAAATTGTACTCATCCAAATTTATTGTATTGAAAAATTATACAACTTTTTAATTTGCAGATTAAAATTGGGGAATACCGTTACATCAAGAGACTAAAATTCCAACATATCTTGGTTTAAAATATCTTAAATAATTACTTATTTTATTTCCAGTGGCCTGCAAAAATTAAGGACAGCAACATTTGTTAACAATGGAAAACACTCTATAACGCAAAAATAAAATATAATAATTCAGTATATTTTAAAAAACAAGTAAAAAAATACTAATTTCATCACCACATTGTGTGACTTCTTTAAGGAAAATTTTTATATTTTTTTTTCCTTGAAGAAGTCACCCAATGTGGTGATGAAATATTTGGATAAATAAATAATTATAATATTTTTTTATAAAATTGATCTTAAGTTAATTTTAAACAAATATTTATTATTCTAATTATCTTTTCCTGAAGATGTTACATAATGGAGTAGTGAAATATTGATAAATAAATAATATTTTTCAAAGAAATAATTATTTTAAAATTTTGATTAACATTTATTCCAAATGATTTACTGTCATTTACCGATTTTTTCAATTTCATTTATTTTTTATTTATTTGAAATTTAATAAATATGTATTTATGCACAAAAAGGAAATTTTTCGCTTATTTGTTTTCGTTAGAGTTATTGCAAATTTAAATTCTGTTTACTGTCTGTTTCAAAAAAAAAGAAAATTCTAATTTGGTTTTTATATAAATTGTTTGCTTACCCTAGACAAAAAAATTGATCTGGCGCAATATTTAATTTTATCCAATTTGATATTCTTTAATATCCAGCTGATCTATATTGATCCGAAAAATGGCAGATTAAATTAGATCCAGCAATATATTTGAGGATATTGAAATATCTAAATTGATCCGAAAAATGCCAGATCAAATTATATTCAGCTATATATTTAGGGATTAAGTAAGATCTAAATTTATCCCAAACATGGTAGATTGAATTGTATTGGATTAGTTCCAACGATATAATATATATTCCGAATCTAGTTTATTAAAAAAGAGTATAAAAAAGTTTAAATTAAAAAAAAAAAATAAAATTCTAACAAACAAAGCCTTCGCCAGGATTTAAACTCGGTCTGCTAGAGTTGTAGTGACTTAAGCACCTAGCAGTGTGTGGCTACATTTTTTCGTATAATTGTGTTATATAAAATTATATCTTCGAGAGTTATATATAATTATATATTAGGAAAAATTTCCACATACCATGGCGGAATTAATAAGACTAAATTCTGTACTTATCTGATTTTATATAAATATATATAACTGCATATCATATGAACTGAGAAAAAATGTAGATAAATAGTTATATTTAAAACAAAAAAATATACAAATTTTCACCACTTATAGGAGTATAGGAAACAAAGATCATATATAATTTTAGATGTAACTATATTATTATAAACTCATTATATCTTATAACGAAAATTTTTAATTTTCAAATCAGTTAAATTTAAAAGTTTTGTAAAAAAAATATTAATATACAAAATTATCTCCCTGGATGGGATTCGAAATAATTGACATGAAACCACATATAATTATATCTCATTATATACTATATCATATAAAAAATACTCTTAATATGCAACTATATATAACAATATCTCAAATTTGTTTCCAAATATTGAACCATATATAATTATATCTTATAAATTATATTTCATACCATATTGAAAAATATTTTTAATAATGGACCATATTTTAGTATATCTTAAATATAAGATAGCATATATAATTGTATATGGTTCTCTATAAGCCATATATAGGTATATATGGTTCTGCACAAGTCATATATAAGTAAATATGGGCTCGTGTAAGCCATATGTAAGTATACATGACAATATATTATTAGATGACGCCACATATGATTATATCTATATTTTTTTACTCGGGTATATACAAAATTATTTCAATTCAAATTAAAAAAAACTTCATAAACACACACACTCACACATTTTCATTCAAACAAAATTTTAACTGATTAATCATTTGTCTTTTTTACTGATGTATCAGTTGTTTAAACAACATTTATAAATAAATAACAAACGCCATTTCATTTAAATTAAAATTAAGAAGACCACACTCAGAATATTATGTAGTTAACTGTTTGTGGTTTTATAAAAAAGTTTTCCGTTCCATTTAAAAATAAAGGAAGATACATTTATTTTTCAAAGAAACATCTATATTAACTTTTTTATACATTTATTCGAAATAATTTACTATCATTTACCGATTTTTTTCAGTTTCATTTATTTTTTTCATTTGTTTGAAATTTAATAAAAATTTACCCACAAAACGGAAACTTGTGGTTTATTTGTGTCCGTAACAGTTATTACAAATTTAAATTTTGTTTTGCTGCCTGTTTCAAAAAAAAATATTCAAAAAATTTAAATTTGTTTTTTTATTTAAATTGGTTGTATATATACAAAATTTTTCATACAAATTACAAGAACTTCATAAACACACATACATACACAAACACATTCACACAAAAAGTGTCTATAGCTATGTATTCATACATTTTGTATATTACGAGTATATAAAAAAAAAACCAAAAATACAAGAATGGAAACAATTTAAAAAAAAAAACATTTATTTTTAAGGATTGGTGGGAAAAATGTTGAAATTTATTTTAACTGATTATATTATTTGTTTCTTATGGATGTGTCAGTTGATTAATAAACATTTAAAAATAAATAACAAAAGGCATTTAATTTAAATAAAAATTAAGTAGTCCGGTTTTTAAATGAAATATCATTTCTTTTAAATGATATTTTCAGTTATTTCAACTTAAAAACTATTTTAAGTGCAGTTTTAAAATGAAACAGTATTTCTTTTAAATGGTATTTTTTTATTATTTTAACTTACAACCAATTTTTAGTGTATAAAAGTAATCAACATTTAAGTGAAAAAAATTCAAATACATTGAAAATCTTACATCTTTTACACTTTACACATCTTTTAACAGGTGGATTCCCCTTATTGTGGAATACATACAGCCTTTAGTTGTTTATCCTTATTACGTTTTTTCGCATATTTCTTTCTAATACTTCCCACATATGCTGAATAGAGTGCAGGTGATAACTTTTTGGGGCTGCTGCTAGTATAAGTGGAGTGTTAAAGAGATGCCACATTTTTACATTGTGGACTGTGTGCTTTGGGTCGTTGTCTTGTTTTAAATAGTATTCCTCAGCTAAACCCATTTGTGACACACTTTCCTGCACAACATGCAGCTCCATACCATAATTCCTTTACCACCATGTTTTACAGTCTAACGTATTTTATGGATTCAAAGCTTCTCCATTTTTATGCCACACTTTTAATCGGCTATCAGAACTGTAAAAAATTATTTTGTTCCAGAATTCTTGAGGTTTATTTAAAAACCTTTTTTTTTTTAATATATGAGCTTGCGTGGGCACATGACGTTAAATCCGGAGTAGCTTCAAACCGTATCTGGTAAAACTTTTATGACACTTTTCGAGTTCATTGACAATTTTTGGGGCGCTTGTAAATGCATTTTTTTAACGGTATTTCATTATATATTGTTTATCTTTGACGAACAACTTTGATGGCCAACTACCTGCCGGCTTATTTTCGATTATGTTGTCGTTTATTTTTGGACATTATTTTACCGATTTTTCAATAAAATTAATGTTCTTTCTAATACAAATCGATCCTCAAGTGTTAGCTGCTTGCGGGACATTATTTTGCTATATTATAGATATATTGAAATTATATCTTAAGAAATTTAATTGATTTATGCTTTTTGTATTAATTACGATTCTGCTTACACAATACAACTAACTTTTGTTTCGCTGTGTTTTGTTATATACCGCTATTCCATCTAAACAATGAGTGTGCCCTTAGTTTTGCGTTGCCATATCATAAGGTAATATCAATGTTCCTAATATTTATTTTTTTATAAGAATTTATATAAAAGGTTATAATGTTTTTAATTAAAAATAAAAGATAAAATAAATATTAAAAATAAATATGGGGTTTGTCTTAACATGTTTGTTTAAACAAATAAGAAATTGGTAAAACTTAAAAAAATTTTTGGTAGTGTTCTTAGTTTTACGGGACACAATAAATTCTTGTAACTTTTTTAATTTAGCTTAAATAAAAAATTTCACTAACTTGGTTTATATCTGCCAAGTTCACTTTGGGAAAAAAATTAAAGAAACCACACATGCACTCACACACAAAATCATAATAATTTTCAATTAGCTTTAAAATAGTTTTTTTCATAACTTTTTTTTTTTCAAATAGAATGCTGAAAACACAAACTAAAAACTCATAAAGACAACCACAAAATGTTATTACAAACATTATGAGTTTATGAGGTTAAAAGCTTGCGTTAGCATGTTCATGTAAGTACTAAAAAAAAACTTGGGAAATAAAAATGAAATATAAAAATTAAAAAAAAAAACATTATGTAAGTAGATACATGTTATGAAAAAATATTAAAAAAATATTTATATAGTTTTATTTTAATTACTAACATGAGTATGAAAGTACTACACACAAAAAAAAAAAAAAAAACAAAATTGCTGTAAAAACTATTTAATGGTTAGTAAAATATTAATCGCAAAGTGCTTCTTTGACGGTCAGGACTTACTTTTTTTAGTTTATAATCAGAGACTAAATTAAAAAAAAAAAAAAAATTTAAGCTATTAAATGCATTTTTGGATCGGATTATCAACACTTCACTTATATTATATATTTCCTTAATGGAATCATGAAATAAATCCGTGCGATAAGTACCTTAAAGACCACCATTGCGTATACGTTATAATTTATCATTTCAAAATTGTTAATACATTTTTCAAATCAAAGTAGATAACACTTAAGTGCCATTATTTTTTATATCAATTATTTATGTGTAATCATTGTTGGCTTATGTTTAAACACATTAACAAACTACGAATATGTTATATTATGTATAGTGGCCACCATAACGTATGATAATTTTTTATAGTTTTAAATTGTGTGTTAATCATACGTCACGTTGTTTTAACATATTTTTTATTTTTAATAACAAACAGACACGAAAACACACCCACATGTGAGGGCTTTTCATTTAAACTACCCCGCTACGGGAACATGTATACTGTATCAATGTTATACTTTATAGTTCAAAATTGTGCGCTAATCAGATGTCACGTTGCTAAAGCATATTCTTTTATTTTTGATTTGCTTAAAAGCCCGATACTTCGTTAGCGGTTGTTTTGAATATCGTTTTTTCTAAGGATTTTCCTCCTTAAATAAATTTGTTTATTTTTTTCGTAGTGGACGTTTCACTTTCCAGTTACATATATCTAACTAAACAAAATCGCCAAAATGCGTTTTTCAGACATTATATCGATGGAAAATATAATTTACTAATTTTTTTGCCTTTAAACTCATTTTGTGCAATTAAAACTTCATAAATTTGAAAAAATTTAACTTTTGAAAAAAAAAAAAAAATTATTTAAAAAATCGTCAGAAATATATTTACGCTCGGGCATACATTTTGTTTTATAAAAAAGGGTAGGTCAGGGCCTCTATTTGTTAAATGAGTTACTCTTGCTGTCCCAAAACTCACAAGACACAGGCATAGTCACTCATTGTAGTAAGAAAACTTATTTTCTTTAAAGTTTATTAATCCTTAGTGCTAGTTTCCCTAAAGGTAGCAATTTTATAAAATTAAAAATCGCCATAATTTCTTAATAATATCACAAGATTAACAATTTTCGATAAGTAATTTTATTTTACTTATATATGTACTTAAAATATTTCGTAAGTTAAAATAATAGAAAATACTAGTTAAAGGAAATGATATTTCATTTAAAAACCGCTCTACTTACTTTACATTTAATTTAAATGCTTTTTGTTATTTTTTTAAACATTGACACATCGGTAAAACAATTGATTATTCAGTTAAAAATAAATGTTAAAATTTTACCTACCAATTCCGTAAAAATAAATGAAATTGTTTTTGTATTTTTATTTGTTTTTTTATTCCACAAAATGTATGTATGGCTATAGACAAATTTTGTGTGACTGTGTATGTATTTGTGTTTATTAAGTTCTTGTAATATTAATTGAAATAATTTTGAATATTTGTTTTTAAAACAAACAGCAAACAAAATTTAATTTTTTTTTTTATTTATTTTTAGTAAAAAAATATTTTATGAAAAATGTTTATTATTACATATCGAATTTTGTAATTTTATTCTGTGTATTCCCATGTTTACAAAATAAAAATAAAAAAATTACAAAAATACTAAAAATACAATTCATATAAATTTTTAAAAGATCGACTAAAAAATAAAAATTTTGTATTTTTTTCTGTGTACTGGGGAATCCAGCCCCCTTATCTAGTGTTTAGTTCCACTTTTTCTCCCGTTCTTTTCCGTTTCGTTTCTCAATTTCAGTGTTACAATTTCAATTCTTCACCATAACAAGATACGAGATAGTTTAGAGATCAAGTTTTTTATGGAATTTTCGTTATGAATGTAGTATAAATGTGGGTTTCAAAGGGAAAAAACATTATTCTTAAGGGCCTGTACAAAGCGCTTTGTCTAAAGGACTTAATCTTAAAATGTGTGATCCTTAGGATATGAACTAATTAACTAAAACTTTGCTTTATAGAATTTCCAATAAAAACCTGGTAAAAATTTAGTTAAAAGGGAAAAAGTGCCCTCAGTCCCAGCCGTTAAAACTAGGAATTTCAATTTTAGGATTTTACAAAATTTTTCACTGTGGAAAAAAAGTTTCCCCATTAACGTCCTGCCTAAATACCTTCTTCTGCTTAAATTATAAGGAAAATTGGGACAAAAGGAAAAAAGTTCGTTCTTAATCACCCACCCAGAAGATATGATTTTAAAATTTGGAATTCAGGCTGTTAATCCGGTGTAGATAATTACAAAAATGAGAGCTCTGAAAATAGTTATGCGGAAGAGCACATAGGGTAAAAGCCTCTTCCTTAATGTCCTTCCCAAAAAAATTTTCGAGAAATCTTTCTGGAGGTGTGGCCGAAAGAAGATATTTTTGGAATATACAGTAAGAAGGTGTAGAAAGGTGGAAAAAGTATTGCCATAATGACCTAGCCATACTACACGCAAGGAAAAAAAAATAGTTGGGTTAATCATATTTGAGGAGCATCATATATTTTTGAGTTTATAGTTGTAATTGCACTGTATTATGGTTATCATATTATGATAATAAAATAACCATATTTTTACCATAATGTGGTCCCTACAGTTATATTATGATTCAAAAATTATAATATTATGGTCCTAAATAAACATGTTATAATGAATTTATCATAATATGATCGCACGTAATCATATTATGCTCAAAATGTTATCATATTATTGTTCCTCATAACTATATTATGATTCCTGGATTATCATTATATGATCCATAATATAAAAAAATATCTTAAAGGAAAAGTTTTTAGAAACTATGAAAAAGCTCTTTAAATTTAGGAATATTTCCTTTAGAAATGTTTTTTCTTAAAAAAAAATAATATTAGGGATTTTTGAAGAAAAATTGTTAAGGAAAAAATCATAGACTTTAAGAATTTTTCTTTCTTTGATTGTATAATTATTGATTGATTGTTGCCAACATTTTATCGTTGCAAAATTATCATATTTTTTCCATAGTCAGAATTTTTGTTACCACAGTATGGTTGCAGCCAATCATGTTATAAAATAGAAAGTAGCAACCATGAAATAATAAAATATTTACTAAATTATGATGGTAGCGACCATCTTGATGGTTAGAAAACCAATAACTTGTTTGTGTAGTAGCAGTGATCATATGCAACCATGTTTTTTCTCTGCGTGTACTGGAGCTGGGAACTTAAAATGTGGCCTCCTCTAATGTAGAGATCCATTGTAATATTAAACATCTTTCATAGCATATTTTTTTTAAATACAATTAAAAGTTTTTTTTATTTAAAAGGCACCAACAATGGATTTTGTAAATACAACAAAACTATTTGTTTTTTTTGTAACATCAACTCTTATTTTTAAATAATTTTTATATGAAAAGTAACAATTTACAATTATTTCAAACAAAAAATTGTTAGAAATCGAATTTGAATTTAAAAAAATATTTTTGATAACCCAGGTGAAAATGTTCATATATGTTCATATATCATCATATATGGATTTATATGTATGATACATTTAAAGATGAAGTACATATATGGTAATATATGAATCCATACATGGCAATATATGGTAATATATTGCATATGTTGTTCCATATATTGGGTCATATACGCCATATATGTTCATATATGAGTACATATATTATTCCATACATGGGGAAATATATTTAAATTTTTATCAGATATTTCCATATACAAGGTGGCGCAAAAGTAATCCTCCTATCAGAAAATGCTATAAATTTTGCGATTAGCCCCTAATGTCAGTTCTGTTTTGGCATTTGTGTAGTAAACATATGCGAAATACACGTTAATAAACAATGTTACGCTACACTGCTCCAGAACGCGGAATATTGGTGACTATTTATTTGAGCAATAATGAAGATGATTTTTCATAAAAAATAATCATGAGTGATGAGGCCCATTTCCATCTTAGCGGGTACGTAAATAAGCAAAATTTACGCTTCTGGGGCACTGAAAATCCGCGTGTAACCCACGAAGAGCCATTACACCCGCTCACAGTCACTGTATGGTGCGCTGTTTTCGCTGGAGGAGTCATCGGACCTTTTTTCTTCGACGACGTCGCGGGCCTGTGAATGGTGAGCGCTACAGAGCAATGATCAACGAGTTCTTTTTGCCGCAACTTGATGAATTGGGATTGGAAAACATGTGGTCCCAACAGGACGGTGCAACGCCACACACTGCACGTGCCACAACCGATATGCTGAAGGATGCATTTCCCGGGCGCCTAATCTCCCGTTTTGGCGATTTGCACTGGCCAGCAAGATCGCCTGATTTGACCGACAATATCCGTCAAGAATGTGAGGACCTATCGCCGGAAGTTTTGGCCAAAGTGATGGAAAATGCCATAAAAAGGGCTCAAATGACAATCAACTGTGGCGGCTGCCATTTACATGACATCATATTCTCGACTTGATGTAAAAAAAATTAAAAGACCAAATAAAAATAATCCACAAGAAGAATAAACGTTTTTCATTTTTTTTTAAATTACAGCCAAAAAACATCGGAAGGTTATTTTTGCGCCACCCTGTATGAGGGAAATTTAAGCATTTGTTTTACGGAATTAAGATAATATTGGTAGTTTTTTCCCAAAATGTATATCTTTTTCTTAATTTTGTTGCATGCAAGTGTGCCTTTTTTCACACATAAATGTATACAATACATTTAGTTTTATTTTAATGAATATTATTGAAAAAGTGATATTTACATGCAACAAATTTAAAGTAAAAAAACACATATAAATTTTAGGAAAAACTACTAATTGGTATTATTATTAATATTATTAATAATATTAATATTATTTTAAGATTATAAAACAACAACTCTTTTTTTATGTAACAATTCATACTTTGTTGTTTATTTTTTTATTAGTTATTTATTCTATTTTTAATACTGTTTTTTAATAATAACAAGAAAGTTTGAATTGTTATATAAAATGAAGATACTATAATCTAAAAATAATACTGGTACTCTTTTCTCAAAATTTATGTGTGTTTTTTACCTTAAATTTATTGCATGTAAATATCCCTTTTTCCCTTGAATTTAATGTTGATTTAATGTTACTTCATTTAATTTTAATAAAAAAAAGCAATATATTTGTTTAAAAATAAAAGAAGCATTTTTAATATCCCGGCATATAGAAAAAGTACATATATGTGACCATATATGAACACTCATATATGTCCATATATGACCATATACCCTCAAATTTCGGATCCGAGTATATACTGAATAATATATGAACCCATATATGTAGCCATATTTGACCATATATAAACATTTTCACCTGGGTACTTAAAATTTTGTCATACTTTTTTCTGTGTTTTAAATATTTTTGAGGAAGGCATATTTAACGAATATTTTCTTTACACTAAGCCAAGTTTTAGACAAATTGAGTTGCTTTTTGTAGAATTGCCTATAAGTTAAAAAAAAATTGATAGACTTAAATTTCTAGCATTTTCCAAATTCCATTAATTATAAAACTAACACAGTATATTTTTTCTTATAGCAGGACAGTTGTTATGGAAAGCTTTATATACAAATTTATGCCATCATTTATCTTATTTTTTTTCAAAGAAAGCAACACATTAATTAGTAGGAAGAATTTCCTGCGTGTTGCTTCTCTTAAAAAATTAAATATAAAAATATATAAACTGGGTCTCTATGATATTTAATTTTTTTTGTATTAAATTATGTAAATGATTTTAAATCAACAACACCACGGGGGGTACGTATATATTAAGTTATTTTAAGAAGCAGTAATAAAGTTTTTATTGTGTTTTTTTTCTCTGTTTTCTGTAAGATCGTATGTAAAAGACGGCCAGAGCTGCAAAATTTCAAGGTTAATCCTCTACACGTTGATAAGTCCTCAACAAAAATATGTGGCAACTACTTTAAGCGATAGCAGATCCTGGTTTTCTTTATAATAAAATTATAAATCAATTACGTATTACAAGTTATATAGGTTAAGTATCTAAAATATTTTTATTAGTATGTGGGAGGAAACATCTAAATCAAGGGTGCCCAAGCCCTATGCGCTCGATGCTCATTTGTTTTTGCAAAAGCGCTTAGCCTTAGGCTGTGTGTTTTAGTACACATAGAGCACTCAGCAATAGCAATACGAAATACACAAACAACTTTGCCTTATTAGTTTTTTTGTCGTTCTTCAATGTATACACGCAAGTGCAAACTAACAACACTTTCGTATGCTTTGCTGGTAAATATTGACGACAGCGATCATCAATGTAGATTTTGTTTTTGTTTAACCTATGCTATGATTTTTACAATAAAAAATATTGAATAAAAATTAGTTATTCTTTAAGTGCTCTAAGTTTAAGTGCTCTTAGTGTTTGCTCTTCCATAAGGAACTTTTGGGCACCCCTGATCTAAATGAAAACTTTTAAATATTTTTATCTTTTGAATAAATTACTAACAAGCATTCGCATTGATGTATGCTATTTCTATATACAAAAATTATACCATGTTGAATATTTTGGGAATGTAAAATATTAATATGATTTTTTGTTCAGAAAATTGTCATTAGATTTTTGAAAATAGCTTTTCAGCAGAACTCCGATTATTTTACATTTACTTTGAAAAAAAAAATTTATACTTATTCATTGTAATCACTAGATGTATTAAATACACACATAGAAAATAAAAATTTAAAATCAAGCAGAAATAACATTAAATTAAGTAGAAACAATTTTAAAATAAAACTAGATTTGTATAAATATGTCTTTAGATCAAACAAAAACAAAATAATAAATTTTTATATTCAATCAATAAAAGTTTCTTCAAAATTTACTTTATTAATTTTCATATTTAAAATTAAAATGGTTGTAATAAAATGCTAATTTAGACATGATTTAATTAATTTTACTATATTTTTTCTCTGTGTAATTTTAATATATTTATAAAATCGTTGATTTATTTACCTTTTAAATAAATCGAGTTCTTTCCATATTGCAAATAATAAACACTGTTTGAAATTATTTATAGCACTATTTATTTACAACAGGTACTAAAAAAACACTTAAATAGTACATTTTATTTAAACGGTGTAGATAGACTAAACGTTAGCTATACTTTAGTTCTTAACACTTAGCGTCTTATGTATAAACTGAACTGCTGCATCACCAAATACCCGTACTTATATGAGTAGTCAGGTATTCAAGTTATTTCCAGTTTATTACGACACTAGATTTTTCCAGCTGTCAAAATTCGCGTAAAGAAGATTTTAAGGTTTTTAATTTCGATTACAAAGCAAAAATTTAAAACTCAAAATGGCGGATCTAATATGGGGAAAGTAAATTATAATTAAATTATATTTTTAAATTAATTTGATTTCAATAGGCACTTATAAAAAAATAATGTCGCTGATTACGAAATTTAAAATTCAAAATGGAAAATCCAATAAGCTTTCATAAAATAATTTTTTTAATATATTGTTTTAATCCAATAGTAATTTAAAAATAAAATAAATTCGCTGATTTTGAATTTAAAATAATTAATTAAAAAGGCGGATCCAACTTATATAAATAAATATTTGTATTAATTATTAGAACTTAAAGATTAACAACCGACTTGATTTAGGTTTAATATCAGAATGAATAATTTTATTAAAAAAAATATATCATATAAATTTTTTTCTTTTCAAATGTTTCTACACTCAGAAAACAAAGTTAGTAGAAATATTTGTAAACGGTTTTCACTTCCACTTTACTATTTTTTAGTAAAAAAATTATTATTTAGCAAATCTTTTTGCTATTTACATTTTACAAATTACAGCATTTTTACAGAATATTTACAACTTTTTGTTGCTAATTTCAGAAATCATATTACAAATTTTTGAAAACCAATGGATCGAAAAAAGGACATATACTTAAAATAGCACTAAAAAGATTTTTTTTTTAGTTCTATTAACAATTAAAATTTGACCTTAAAAGTAAAAAAAATAATTGACAAAATAGTTTTTAAAACAGAAATTACCAAATTAAAATAAAATGATAAATTAGTTTTTGTTTTTACAATTTTTAAGCCTTTAATATTTTTTTAATTTTGTCTAAAATATTTTTTGAAAAAAAAAAAATTAATGCTCGATAAAAAAATATATTCGAAATTTTGTACTTATAGCGCCCCGGTAGGCTGGTTGGTAGCGTGCTAACTTATCAGTGCGCGGGGGTCGTGGGTTCGATTCCCACCAAAGGCTCTGGTATGTTTTCGCTACAACGAGCCGATAGCCTTTGTTGATAGTGCTCGATTAGAATATAATTTGTAATTTTATGATTAATACACTCAGAAAAAAAAAGTTAGTAGAAAAATTTGTAAACGGTTTTCAATCCCACTTTACTATTTTTGTACTGATTTTTAGTAAAAAAATTATTATTTAGCAAATCTTTTTGCTATTTACATTTTACGAATTAAAGAATTTTTACAGAATATCTACAAATTTTCGTTACTAATTTCAGAAATCATTTTACAAATTTTTGAAAACCGATTTGCTAAAATTAGCAAAAAAATTACTAATTTTAAAAAACTCGATATTGAAAGAAATGTTATTTCTAATAATTTAAACTTATACATACAAACTTAAATTGCCCTAAAATGTTACATAGGATTAAAAAAGGGATCGGAAGTGAAGATACCGACTCATGTGTAAAAAGAGGACATCCACTCAAAATAGTACTAAAAAGGGTTTTTTAGTTCTAAAAATCAGCCATAAAAATAATTAAATTTAACCTTAAAAGTAAAAAAAAATTGACTAAAATATTTTTCAAAACAGAAATTACCACATTAAAACAAAATGATAAATTCGTTTATGTTTTAACAATTTTTAAGATTTTTAAGCCTTTGATTTATTTTCATTTTGTATAAAACATCTTTTAAAAAATATAATCAAAATTTTTGATGCTCGATAAAAAAAATAAATCTAAAACTTTGTACTAATATTAATAGTATTTAGTAATTTTTTTTGCTGATTTTAGCAAACAGATTTTAAATTCCACTTTACAAAAAGTCTACTAAAGTTTAGTACGGGCTTCTAATTTTTCTACTAATTTCATTGTACTACATGTCAGCAGACATGTGTTGCTAAGATTAGCAAAAAATACCGCTGGGCTCAAATTAGCAGAATTTCCCGTAATAACAGCAAAATTTTCAGTTGCCATTACAGACTTTTTTTGGTGAGTGTATTAATAATGTTTAGTAACTTTTTTTGCTGATTTTAGCAAACAAACTTAAAATTCCACTACAAAAATTTGACTAAAATTTAGTAGCGGCAGCTAATTTTTTCTACAAATTTCATTGTACTAGACGTCAGCAGACATATGTTGCTAAGATTAGCAAAAATACCGCTGGGCTCAAATTAGCAAAATTTCCCGTAATAATAGCAACATTTTCAGTTGTCATTACTGACTTTTTTGGTGAGTGTATGTTACAAAGTAAGCAAAGTATTTTGTTATTAAGTGTTTTTAATTAAACTAACTTTGAACTTTGTAGATTCGTTAATCTTGATACAACTTTGATTTCGAAATATTCATTTAATTGTTTATGAATATTAATTATAATACATTAATTTTTAGCAAAAACTAAAATATTAAACTAAATTAAACTAAAATTAAATAAAAGGAAATTTCTTCATTTAATTTAATAAAGATTTTTTTATCCCCAAATTGAGATATAGTCGAATTTGTCAAATTACCTTTGAGGAAAATCTCAAAAATGAAAAACAAAAAATCAATTTGTGATTTTGAAGATCAACTGATCAAAATAACAAAAACAATATAGTCTCTTTTAGAGCACAGAATAAATTTATTATTTTGTAAACTATTATTACACAGTAAAAAATATGACAAAATTCTAAGAAATTAAAAATATTTGTTAAAATTCAAATTCGATTTCTAACAATTTTTTGTTTGAAATGTTTGTAAATTGTTGCTTGTCATATGAAAATTCTTTGAAAATAAAAATTGAAGTTACAACAAAATAACAAAAAAATTTTTGTATTTACAAAAATATTCTATGAAAGATGTTTAATATTACCCAATAAACATCGATTCAGGCCTTAGAGAAATTTAAAAATTTGTATGTTATATCAAAAGAAATAATTCAAGTTATTCTTAAAAAAAATAGTTTAGCCCTAGAATTCTATTTGAGAAATATTCGACAACAACTTGAGAAATAAATTTGGAATTG
This sequence comes from Eustalomyia histrio, assembly GCA_949748255.1. Classification (NCBI taxonomy): domain Eukaryota; kingdom Metazoa; phylum Arthropoda; class Insecta; order Diptera; family Anthomyiidae; genus Eustalomyia; species Eustalomyia histrio. The sequence continues at coordinate 25,241,860 of OX456526.1, read as the reverse complement.
TTTGTAAAAGTTTTAAATTTTTTGCCTTAATCTCAAATGTATTTCTCAATAATATTCTAATTAAAAATAATGGTTCGAGATTTAGTATTGATATCAAATCCTATATTATATATTTTCTTTAAATAAATAAATTGTTTTTTAACTTTGAGAAAATTCAATATTTAAAGTTGTTATTGAATGTTTATCTAAATGAAAAGTTATATGATAACAATTTTATTTCTCTAGCTTTATTTTAATAACAATAAACAAATATAAAAATTGATGAATTGTATTTTAGTCAAAATTACATGAAAACAGCTAATTTCCGTGTTAAAATCGTAAAGAAAATAAATTTTGATACTAATTAGTGCCCACCGTTCTAAATATTTGCAAAATTTACCAGAACCGTAAGAATTTTAATAAAAATTATAATATGTTAGTAATAAATTTTAAATAAAAAATAAATAATATTTTTCGTGGTTTTAGATATGATTACCGTTTTTGTCGCTGTTTGCATGCAATTTTATTTCAAGAAAATCACGAAGACACGGCGTAAAATCTGATGATCAAATCAGCAACTTTAGGTGAGTAATGCTGGCAAGAATTTTTACTTTGACACATTAGACTGTTTATTTTGTGATTATATATCATTATTTAAAGTAATTACATAAATTAACGCATTAAGTTTCATGAATTATTGTCGAAAAATCACATCTTGGCTATGGTCTCTCTTAATTTTTAGAAAATTTTCCCACTCTAAATTTGAGGATTTCTATTTCAATTAGAATTTTCTACTTATTATACCCTACATACTAATTTTACCCTACATCACTACGTAATAACCAAAAATATAGTCCATAGAGACACATCCCAGCAAAAAAAGTAGCAAAAGAAGAGAAAAAGAAGATTTTAATTCCGCTGTTGTGAAAAGTTGGATCTGAACTAATAATTTTTACATAGGAGTATCATAGGGTGGAAGTTTTCCTTTTTCATTGCATCTAATGCTCTCCTTATGGTTCAGTGAAAAATTTAATCTTTTGATGTTCCTAAATAAATTTTGAATTTGTAATTTAGATTTCAACAGGACATCTGTAATCGGGCCTTAGCCTCATTTTCACAAACTCCCGTTGACTTCTTGGGAATTTCAAACATTTTTTGTTGTTTCCCATATAAAGTTTGAGTTTGACTGTTTGTTAAATTACTTTATTCGAAATTCTTGCAATTTTTACTAAAATAATTTTTTTACTTTTGGTACCAACAATAACTAACATACAATTTTAAGAATTTAAAATCTGGTAAATTGTAAGTAAAATATGAAAACAAATCACTTAAACTTAAAGCATAGTTATAAATGTCAAATTTATATAGAAATATCTAAGATTAATATTTAACTTTGGTTGTGTTTAAAATAAGTTACCCGTCATAGATTTCAAAAGTGTTTAATTTCATTAAAAATTAGATTTTTGGAAGTTGCGAAAAAGAACTGCCTTAGAAGAGGAAAATCCGAACTAAACGATACTTTGGAGTCAATGAAAAATTAAATCCTTAAGAATCACTTCCATTTATTTTTGCTGGGATGATAATTCACAATTCACGTTCGACTAAATATAAATTCTTATTTGCACTGACACTGACTCATTTAGTCCTAGGGCGAATTGATTTTGGTTTAAAATCAAGCCCTTGAACCAAAATAATTTAAAAATTTACAAAGAAATTTTGTTGTTTACTCATTAGTCAGACTTCATAGACATATTTGAGGCCATTTCGACCCATTAAGCATTTGTGAATATTTACTCTGATTGGTGTGCGGATTACATAGACTGACTTGACCTATTTTATTTTTTTTTACTAGTTTTTCAAATTTAATATCCCAAAAAACTTTTGTCACAATATTTTCATATTAAAAAACAAAATGTTCTAAAAAATGTATTCATATAAAACCCTAAGATTCTTAACACATTATTTTCCAAAAAACTCTATTGAAAATTACTACATTAATATATGTTTAAATAAACATGAATTAAAAATAATTATTTTTAACTTTCATTTATTTTTCAGTTAAAAATTTGAAGAACGTTTGAGAACAAAAGAAATGTCTATAAATTTATTATCCAAAGATTAATACAATGAAAACCTTCATATATCAAAATTAAACTGAAATAAAAGGAAAGTTAATTTTACGTAAGTCATAATTTTTAAATATTTCTTTTCTTTTTCCTGCTTTAAAATTTAGATTTGAACTCAGTTGGTAATAATAACAACATATTCCATAATCAAGGGCCGAAAAACAATATTGCAAATTTGAAATAAAATATATTTTTATTATTTTCCAGTTCACATTTATAAATTATGTTAAGTATTTTTTTAAGTGTAAATTATTAAATAAAAACTTTAAAAATTCTTAAAAATAATGTTGAGGTTTATATGAGAAATATTGTTGAAATAGAATAGGTAACTAGCCTGCTTTCGATTTGCGAAACACAGTAGTTTTCGGGGCAATCTCAAGCCTTTTTCTCTACACTCAGAAAAAGAAGTTAGTAGAAAAATTTGTAAACGGTTTTCAATCCCACTCTACTATTTTTGTACTGATTTTTAGTAAAAAATTATTATTTAGCAAATCTTTTTGCTATTTACATTTTACAAATTACAGAATTTTTACAGAATATTAACAAATTTTTGTTGCTAATTTCAGAAATCATTTTAGAAATTTTTGAAAAACAATTTGCTAAAATTAACAAAAAATATTACTAATTTTAAAAAAGTGGTTATTGAAGAAAATGTTATTTCTAATTAAAACTTACACCTACAAACTTAAATTGCCCTAAAATGTTACATAGGATTAAAAAAGGGATTGGAAGTGAAGATACCGACTGATGTCTAAAAAAAGGACATCCACTTAAAATAGCACTAAAAAGGTTTTTTTAGTTCTAAAAATCTGCCCTAAAAACAATTAAAATTTAACCTTAAAAGTAAAAAAAAAAAAAAAATTACCAAAATATTTTTCAAACAGAAATTACCAAATTCAAACAAAATGATTAATTCGTTTTTTAAAAAATATATTCAAAATTTTTGATGCTCGATTAGAAAAAAAATCAAAGCCTTTTACTAATATTAATAAAATATAGTAATTTTTTTGCTGATTTTAGCAAACAGATTTTAAATTCCACTTTACAAAAATTCTACTAAAATTTAGTAGCGGCTACTAATTTTCCTACTAATTTCATTGTACTACACGTCAGCAGACATGTGTTGCTAAGATTAACAAAAAATACCGCTAGGCTCAAATTAGCAGAATTTCCCGAAATAACAGCAAAATTTTCAGTTGCCATTACAGACTTTTTTTGGTGAGTGTAGTCTATATCAATTTGGTAAATACACTTGAGCTCTAACATCCGTTTTTATTGAGAATGCTATGATTTTGAAATTGAGAATAAAAATTCTCAATGCTATTCTCAAGTGTAACGTTATTTATTCAGTATCAATAGTAAATGCTTATTGGGTACAAACGAATTTTTTTAATTTATTCTATGTAGAGTTGTGTTGAATTAAATTATTAAAAATCATTTTAAGAATTTTACTAAATTACATAAATATTTTTTTTTTAATTACCCCGTAAGCTGTTTATAAAATAGCTAGCATTACCCCAATTAGGATTTAAATGTGTACTATCATTTTATATTTTTCTCATATAAAACTTAAAACTGCATAAGATAATCCTCTTATCTTAAACAAAAAGAAATGTTTTTAATTTTTTTTTTTTTTATTTTTATATATTTGCAGACTTGTGTGTTTTGTTTCCTTTAGTAGTTATTTAAAACCCATTATAAATTCTTTCATTCTAAGTTGGTTTTTTCTTTTTACTATATTTTTTCTCAACAACATTCCGTGTACAACATGTGTTGTACAACTAACAAAACAAATAAACAAACCAACATCCACTAGAATAAATTTTATAAATTGAAAATGTACTTAATACCCAAAGCGTATCATCTCTATCGTTGATCTTCTTAGTTGCAATAAAAATATTCTGTACCAAGTTAAAAAATACTAAATAACTTTTGTAAAGGTATTATTCGAGGCAGTGTAACTTGTTGCGGCATCTGTGGTTTCTTCAATTTTTCATAACCACCAAAGTTTCCTCAATTTTGGTATTGACCTTTTATAGAGTATAAAATATATATATACATATAAATTGCATTTGATATTTTGCTAGTTTATTTGTTTTATATATTTTTTTCTTTTCTTTTTTTTTATATAAATGAAAATGCAATTGAGTTTTCTATAGCAATGCTGTTGTTTTTTCCTTTACCAACTGTTGGTTGGTGTTTCACAGAGAGGCTTTAAATGGAAAAAAATCATTGTGTTGTTGGCAAATCGTTACAGGAGTGAACAAACAAAAGCAAACCCCGTAAATGTAGTATATTCGCATAAAAAATTTTTGTTTATAAAAATAAATGCATATACACTCAGAAAAATGTATACCAAATATTAAGTAATTTAACTAAATTTTAAGAAATTTGCCAATAATTTGGCTGCAAAGAAATTTTAAGTTAAATCAAGAACACTCTTTTCTTAAAAACAAATACAGTGCCACCTCGCTTAACGCAACTTCTCGATTATTGCAACTCGTAAATTGTTTGCATTGTTGACTCAGTTAACGCAACTTTTCAAAAAAAAACCTCAGTTATCGCAACTTTCCTCCCAAAAAAATTAGTTTGTGTTTTTTATTTATATAAAACATTCAATACAACTAAAAAGTGATATTCTTCATAAACTTGGTAGAGGCATATCTGCAAATGTCATTTGCGATGAATATATAGTGCACAAATCAACAATAACAAGAATTTAAAAATGAAGCTGCATTGACGAGATCGAAAATGTTGACATTACTCCAGCGTTTCCATAAATTAAATGTCGTGAAATTGCAGTGCAGAAGAATATTTCATGCAATAAAACACAGTCAAAAATGTCTGACTTTTTTAATTGATATTTTTACCATTAACATTACAAATTCAATTTGTACATCCGTTGTGTATTAGAATGTGTATTTTTAATTTTTATGTTATTTTTAATAAAATCAATAAATTTATTTAAATAATTTAAACCCTAAAAAATAGACACTCGGTTATCGCAAAAACCTTAGTTTTCGCAACTGCCGAAATTTCTATTAGTTGCGTTAAGCGAGGTTGCACTGTATAATCGATTTATTTCATTAAGTAAATTTTTTTCTTAAAGTAAGTAATGTTTCCGTATAAAGTGCAATTGACTCAAAGAAATTTGCTGAAAAACATGGAGCATCATATATTTTTAGGATTATGATTGTGCCAACCATTGTCGTACTATAATATAGTTACCGTAATATGGTACCTAAGTTATATTTATTATGATTTAAAACTATGAAAAAGTTCATTAAATTTAAGAATATTTCCCTAAGAAATTTTTTTCCTAAAGAAAAAATTTAATATTAAGGACTTTTTCAAAATAACTTCTTTGATTCTATGGACTTTTAAATTCTAAACACTTTTTTAATAAAAAAACATAGATTCTATGAAATTTTTCTAATAGAAAAAAATCTTAGATTCTAAGGATATTTTTTAGGTTTTTTTATATAGTCCTCAGAGTCTCAGAATTTTTCTTTTATAAAAAGTTCTTAGAATTTATGTACACAACATTTCCAATTTCAAAAAAATAGACAATTGTATTTTAGAACAGTCAGAAATAGTCAATTGTATTTCAGAAATAATTAATTGTATATCAGAAATAGTCAATTCTATTTTAGAAATAGTCAATTATATTTCAGAAATTGTCAATTGTATTTCATAAATAGTCATTTGTATTTCTGTAATTGTCAATTATATTTCAGAAATTGTTTATTGTGTTTCACAAATAGTCATTTGTATTTCAGAAATTATCAATTGTATTTCAGAAATTGTCAAATGCTTATAAAATGCTTGCATTTCTCAAAAGGAATTCATCATATTTTTCTGATCCTTGCACGTTGAGGTTAATTTATACAACATTTGTTAGATCAAAGTTAGAGTATGCTGCGGTAATTTGGAATCCCTTTAATTGTATTCATGTCTCTCGTATCGAGAGAGTTCAGAGGAAATTTATTAAATTTGCTTTAAGTTCATTTGCCTTTGTTGATCCTATACCTTCATATAAATCTAAATGCCTATTTCTAGGGTTGCAGACTTTGGAATATCGTAGAATATACCAATCTGCATTACTGGTTTTTGACATAATAAATGGTTTAGTTAATTGTCCTGATCTACTATCTCTTATTCCATTTTATGTCCCGCCTAGAAATCTTAGATTTATTAATATCTTTAATGTCCCACTTCATCGCACTCAATATGCTCTTAATAGTACGTTAACACGCACGTTTATTCATCTTAATCAAATTAATTTTGATCTTCAACAAAATTGCGAATATAAATCATTTGTAGAGTTTTGCACGTCAAAATACAAATTTAAGTTATTTCTTAATACAGTTTTTAAATAATTAAGCTTTATTTATTTGTGAATTGATATTATAACACCATAAGATTTATACTTTTTAAAACAAATGTTTTGTTGTAGAAGTTACAAAATTAAATAAATAAATAAATAAAATTGTATTTAGTATTTTAAGTAAGTATTTTTGTACTATTGTTTTTAAGATATTTAATCATAATCTGTAAGGAATTTTGTTTCCATAGACTGAATAAATTGAAATGAAATGAAATTGTCAATTGTATTTCAGAAATCAATAACTTGTTTGTGACAATCACACTTACCAAAATAGTCTGTAATGGCAACTGAATATTTTGCTGTTACTCGTATACGGGAAATTTCGCTAATTTAGGCCCAGCGCTATTTTTTGCCAATCTTAGCTGACGTGTAGTACAATAAAATTTGTAGAACAAATTAGCTGCCGATACTAAATTTTATTAAACTTTTTGGAATTTAAAATCTGTTTGCTAAAATCAGTAAAAAAATTACTAAATATTATTAATATAAGTACAAAATTATAAATTTATTTTTTTGTCGAGCATCAAAATTTTTTTAATTTTAGGGCTGATTTTTAGAACTAAAAAAAATTTTTAGTGTCTAATAGCAGTCGGTATCTTCACTTTCGGTCCTTTTTTTTGAACTATGTAACTCTTTAAGGCAATTTATGTTTGTAGGTGTACATTTTTATTAGAAATAACATTTCCTTCAACATCTACTTTTTTAAAATAAGTAAACTTTTTTTTTGCTAATTTTAGCATATCGGTTTTCAAAAATTTGTAAAATGATTTCTGAAATTAGCATCAAAAATATGCAGCAAGCATAATATAGTAGCAGTGATCATGTAGCAGCCATGTTTTTCTCTGTGTGTGGCAGACCGGTCATGTCGCTTGCAATACAAATGGTTGATACAGAACCTGATTTTTGGAAGAAAATTTTGAGGACCGATGAGGCCCATTTTGCATTCTGTGGCCACTTTTAGGGAACGAAGAACACACGAGATCAAGGAAATATGACCAAACGTGGCTAATGCGACATGGCGTTTGCGACAAAATGATAATTTTTCTTCATGGAAGGCGATCTGGCAGATATTGGTTCAGTATGTTCACAATTGCGTGAAAAATGTCTGTATGGTTACTGGTTTCTACAAGATGGTACACCATATCACACTGCAATTTAAACATGGCCACCTAGATCTGACCCCTACGGCCTTATTTGTACGAGGTTATTTGCAAGGCAAAGTATAAAGCCTTAGACAGTTGACGACATCAAGAGATGCTCGAAAAACTCGAAATTGAGGTTGCCGTTCGATTGATGTTGTGAATTAAAAAGGACAAAATTAAATAAAAATTTCACACATATAGTTTTTTTCACATACTAAAATTGAAGATGGCACACCATGTATAACATTAAATTTCTAAATATCATTAAAGCCCAATTCAGCAGGTAGGTCTTAATATGGACCGATTTCAATTAAATTCACTACACCCATAGAAAAGATTGGTTGCAATTCGATCAAAACCATTAACATTAATTTGTATGGATTTAATTTTATTTGGAATAACCTATTATCCATTAATGAAGGAAAAATGTTGTATTGGGAATTAAAAAAAGGGAAATAAAACTAAAATTCAATCCTATTATACAATTATTGATATTTCCAATCAACTTTAAAAATAAAATTCTATTAGTATTTGTTTTTCTAACAAATTATTTAAATTCAAAATTAGCCATCAATATTAATAAGTGTTTGTAGTGCAATGGGTAGAGAGGTAGCTCAGTACTCCGAATTACCGAGTTCAAATCCCAGTAAAGTCAAACATTGAAAATAATATTTTATTAATTCAAATAAAATATTTAAATAGGAAATAAAAATAAAATTAATATTAGTTGTGGAGTTGTGGTGCAGTAAGCAAGAGTGTGAACTATGAATTTGAATGAACAGGTTCGACACCAGAATAATCTCAAAATAAAATTTTTTCTTAAAAATAAAATTTTGTGTAACGTAATAATATTTATGTGGAATATAAATATTAAATTGGACAGTTGAATATTGACTTTCATAACTAAAAATATAATTTAATATAAATATAGTTAGTTGTTTTAACCGCCAGAATTCGATTGGCAACAAATTCGGTAGCCTCAGTTGTGGCTGATTTCTGGGTGTAGGCTTCATCCTGCGCCAAAATAAACTTATGTTCAATAATTTTGCTAGTTACAACCATCAGTACAAACTCATAAAAATAAAGTCGGGTATGTCGATTATATGATATCCTATACCAAGTATAATTAGAAAGGGTCTTTCTATGGAAAGTAGATCTGAATATGGAGTGTTTCTAACCAAATTCAATTGGGATCATTCTCGGTCTAAAACAAAATTTTATATAAATCTTTATCAAAAGTTCATACGGAAAAATATATTTAACCTGGACTGTGGCAGATCTCTTAACGAGATGGCTCAGTAGTTCAGCATCCATGTTATTTGGGTGCCGGGACACAGGGACATACCAGGGAACTGTAGGGCAGACGAGCTTGCAAGACTGGGGACTACCTTACACATTCCACACGAATTGGAATCTGTGGGCATGCATCTGACCACTTGCAAGTTTCGGCTGCGGGAGAGTGCTTATGAGTTAGAAAGAGATAGGTGGGCCTCTATCCGTGGTTGTATTCGTTCCAGACAGATGTGGCCCCGTATATATAGGAAGCACAGGCACTGTCAAGGACCTATATATCCCTACTTGTATCCGTTATGAGGGGACACTGTCTGATTGGAAGGAACGCAGTTAGGTTGAGGGTTGCGGCTAGTGACTTTTGCAGAAGCTGTGGTGACGAAGAGGAGGAGGAGTCTGTGGACCACCTTTTCTGTACTTGTCCTGCCCTGGCTCACAGGAGGGGACTGTATTTGGGCTCATGTTTCTTTGAGGACCTGGGTGATTTGGCTGATACCGATATCGGCTCACTTAGGGGCTTTTTGAGGCAATCGGGATGGTTTGACGGTTCGCTAGTGATATGATTTTACTAGCTTCCGTGGTATCACAAGGTACTTTATAGTCTAAGTGAGTCTGATGTGGTAGCCATCTACCTAACCTAACCTAAATATATTTAAGTCAACTCAGAAATTCATTCTGAGTCAATTGGAATACAGAACATTAAGTCGAAGTCCGACATTTTATTAACACAAACTCATTATACTTTGACCATTCTGATGACTTCTCAGATTTTTAGAAAATATTGTGCTTAATGATTTGCCATCTCTGGCATTAGCCAATACATTTAGTTATTGTTCACAATTTCTTTTTTCCTATTCCTGTGTTCAGTTCTTGCTGTAGTTTTAGTAATCCAAGACTTAAATAACATTTAATGCTTTTTCTAATTGAAATTGGCACAAAGAAATTTTATATATTTCCTTCTACTTTTATATCTATTTTATTTTTTATTTTTTGAGTATTATCGGAAACGAAATGCTTTTAGTCTGAAAATAAATTATTTATGCTGGAAGGTAGAGTAGAGTATATAAGTAAATAAGAACAACAAAGAACATGAAGTCTGCATTGGATTGTGTTACTATAATTGCAATCAAGCAAACTAGTTTTAAGGAAACAATTTCATTTGTTGTTGTTGTTATAAGTCAAGGAATTAAATTAGTCGTATTATTTGCTAAAGCTAAAATAATGGTAATCAAAAACTAATAAATATTAGAGCGTAGGATGTAATATTGATATAAAGGATGCAATTAATTGTTATTATATTAAGTTTGCGCAAGTAATGAGAATCTTAGAAAATTATAAGATTTTAAGAAGATTCTCATAGTTTTGTTAAAGGTAATAAATTACTTTTGTGTAAATACAACTTGAATTAAGATTAACTTTTATGGTGCTGTTTTGAGTTTATTTTGTATGTATAACTATGTAGTTGCTTTACTTAGGCGTATGATTAATATTAATTATATTACTCATACGCCGTGTTGTTTATAATAAGTACTAATGGGGTAGTTAGTATTAGTATGATGATTATAAAAATGATGATGATGATGATGATGATTTTTTTACGTATATAAAACAACACCCTTAATAATTTCTAATTTAGATTTTTTTGGAAAAAATTTATTAGCTTCTCAAGAGTTCTACTTAGAAAAAAAATCATTTAGCTTATTTACAATATAGAAAAAAATGTTAAAAGCTGATTAATTTTTATAGATTATGCGAATTTTTCTTATCTTTCAGACAAAATATTATCTCAACAACATTGCCTTAATAGTGAAATTTTGATCGACCCGTCTCTGCTTTTGGCCACCTTGGAATTTAAAGGAGTCAAAAAAAGGTTAAAATATTGGTATTTTTCGTTTTTTTTAGCTTGTTCAGATATTTAAACATATGCAAGTGTATCACAACTGCATATAAAAGGGATTTTTTGAGGGCTTTTAATTGGAATCTTTTTGTTCGTGCTTTTTGGAATGTTCTGTTGTAAACGTTTTAAAAATGTTGTGTACTTTATATAGTGAATTATATCGCAAAGGCTACAAAATTCACATATTTTATACCTTATTCATGCTACTTTGGATTTTAACACATATCCAAATTACATCAACATCGGAGTGTTACTGTCGCTGCAAAAGGATATTTTTGGAAATTCTTACGGATAGGGGCACAAATAGGGAATAATCTCCAAAATAAAGGCCTGCCAAGCCCCTTGAAATTTAAAATATGTGTTCTTCGGAGTAGCGACTGATAAGATATTTTGTGGAATTTTTGGCAAAAAGGTTATAAAATGGGGATTCATAAAGGGCAAACGTCTATCCCTCTCCACGCTCTCTTCAAACCGCTTTGACGGGAAACATGAAACTTAAAATATGTGCTCGCTGTAGTATGCACAGAGAAAACAACCGAACGATTTGGTTATTGCCACCGAAACACTGGAAAGGAACGGAAAAAGAATAAAATTTAAACACTAGACAAGGGGAACAAGTGGAATTTAAATTTTAGAAAAGGAGAACGATTGGAATTGATACAATAAAGGAGGGGGGCCAAAATGGAATGGAACGGCGAACGAATGTAATTGAAACACTAGGCATGGGAAAAGAAATGAAATTGAACGAATGAAAGAATGGAATTAAACGATTGAACGAGACAAGGGAACTTAATGGAAACGAAGCCGGCCTCGAGTAGAACTTAGACATTATACAAGGGGAATGATTGGAATTGATACAATATAGGAGGAAACCAAAATGGAATGGATCGGGGAACAAGCGGAATTAAAACACGACAAAAAAAAAACAAAACCAAATGGAATTGAGCGGGTAAAATTAAATCACTAAACAAGGGGTACAAAATGGAAACGGAACGGGAAACGAGTGGAATTGATACAATAAAACAGGAAACCCAACTGGAATGGAAAGGGGAACAAGTGGAATAAAAAACAACACAAGAAAAACGAAATGGACTTGAACGAGTCAAATTGAATCACTAAAAAAGGGGAACAAAATGGAACGGGAAACGAGTGGAATTAAAATATTGGAAAAGGGGAACGATTGGAATTGATTCCATAAAAGGGGGACCCAAAATGGAATGGAACGGGGAACAAGTGGAACTAAAACACTAGACAAGAAAAACGAAATGGAATTGAACGAGTCAAATTGAATCCGTAAACAAGAGGAACAAAATGGAAACGGAACGGAAAACTAGTGGAATTTTAACATAAGAAAAGGGGAACGATTGGAGTTGATACAATTAAGGAGGGGACCAAAATGGAACCGAATTGGAAACGAATGCGAGTGACAAACTAAGCAAGGGAAAAGGAATGGAATAGAACGGAACGGAAACCGAGTAGTATTGAAGCACTAGACAAAGGGAACGAAGTGGAATGGAACGTAGAAAAAGTAGAATTTAAACACTAAATTAAAGGAACAAAATGAAATTGAACTTAGAAGGCGAACACTAATCACAGGGAACGAAATGGAATGGATTGAATTTGGATTTTATTTGTACTTGTATTTATTTTATTTTATTTTCTTTAATTTTATTTTATTTACTTTATTTTTTTATTTTATTATATTTTTTTTATTAACATTTATTTATTTTAATTATTTTGTTTAATTTCATATTATTTTTATTTATTTTAATTTAATTTAATTTAATTTTTTATTTTGTTTTATTTTATTTTATTTTATTTTTTTATTTACATTTATTTATTTAATTATTTTGTTTAATTACATTTTATTTTTATTTATTTTATTTTATTTTAGATTTAATTTTATTTTTTTTAATTTTTTTTGTTTTGTTTTATTTTATTTTATTGTATTCTATTTAATTTTATTTTATTTTATTATATTTTATTTTAGAAATATTTGAGTATATTTTTTCCCTTTTCGTCATTTTTATCATTCCGGTAATTATTTTTGTTAATTGGCTTGAAATTGTTAATGTATATGAAATTTAAAACTATTGCTATTAATGTCATAAAATCACTTCAGTGATGATTTGAAATGATGATTCAAATGCTATTAATTCAAGAAATCATTTCAGTGATGATTTAAAATGATTTTTTATAAGAAGTTGTAATGAAAATAATGAAATATGCACTCCAAATAGTTTGTAGTTTAAATAAACTAAAAATGTAAAAATCACTTTAAACCCGGTCGACTAACTGTTTATTTAAATCAACAATCAAATCATGTACCACTTTAACAAAACTAATGACCATTTCCCGTTAATTTAAATAACGCACAACGCACTTTAAGTCCAAAAAATATTTAACATTTTATGAATATATATTTTTTTTTATTATAGTTTTTCCAGGAAAAATAAACAAACAAAAAGCTTAACTTGTCCAACAAAAATTTGTTTGCATGCTGTAATATAATATATAGACCTATAAAAAGGAAATACATAAACAGTTGAAAACATTTATGTAATAAAAATGTATAAAATTATTATGTACAACACGTAAAATTTTGTAAATTGTAATAATGTTGTTGTGTTTTTTTTTTAATTTGTTAATTATTTACAACCCAACCAATAATATTTTATCACAACGACCAAAAAATGTCATCACCTACTAAATCATTTTATAGTTCATAGCCTTTAGGGTTTTATATTTGTACGATAAATTAATGCTGTTGTTGCAACATGACTGACAATCAAAAAAAAAGATAAAAGAAAAGTTTGAAAAAGAGGAAATTAAATCCCATAAAACAGTACCTATCAATACATTTTTTTTGTATTTTTCCCTCTATTCTTATTGATGATGATGACCTTTTAACAATTCATTTTGTGTTGTTGTTCATAGAATTGTTTGTTCGTATATTTCATATTTTCATGACGTTTAATCTTTTTGTCCCTCTACTCTCTTGATTTTGTCCTTGTGCTTTTATTTATTTTTTTTACTTTCCTATGTTGTTTTAAAGACCTTAAGGGGTTTTACAATTTTTTTTTGGCTGAAAAAAAAATACTAGGAACAATTTGAACATAAGCTGATTTTAGTTTCTATGGAAACAAAAATGTATGAATTTTTTACAGGGGTTGTTGAAGAAAGAAAAATAAAATTGTATTTGAAATTGAAAATTTAAACAACATATGTTTAAGGAATTTCAGATTTTAGTATAATAGTGCAATAGTTTTTCAATTTAGTTTAGAAAAAAGTTTTAAACATAATTAAAAATAAAACATCTTACTAAAAATCTATGTTGTTTCAAAATTATTGATAATTCAGACATCTCATATTTGAATGTCTTAACTAAGAATATGTTTTCTTCATCATCATATTAAATCCTTAATTAACTAAAATCCTTATGCCCAACATTTCATATTAACATTATCTACTAAAATGTTCACTGTGTCTGTTAGTAGGTACGTGTGTATTTTAGTGGGAACAGTAACCGAATTAACAATCTTCAAACTTGTTTTGTAAGGCGTTACTAATTTGCTCGTTAGTCAGACAATTAATTTTAATTATAGACATTATACTTGAACTTATAACATTAATTCATACATACATATATTCAATGTTAAATAAAAGTTATCTGAAGCTTTTAAACTGAAAATATTATAAAGCGTAAAAATAAAAGTTATAAGTGATTAAAAAACTTTACCTATGTTAAAGATTAAAGGAAAAGTGAGAGAAACTAAAGGGGCTGGCAGAAAATATTAAAGACAATGGAAACGAAAGCATGTAGAAAATTATAATAGGCAACAACATGCGATAACTTTCAACTTTGAGTTTTACACAACATTAAAAAATATACCTGAAAGTAGAAATGATATTAATAATAAAACTGCGTATTTATAAGAAAGGTCTCCTGATAAAACATGGTTATGTTAACAAGACAATTACTTTAGGGTGAACCCTTAGATTAGGACTTAATATTAATATGTGATAGAGGAATAATTTGGATTATATGGTAGACGTGTTAATCCTAAAAAATGTCTCCAGTTTTCGTATTATCGTATGCTATTTTTTAAGTCTGTTTCAAACAAACAAATAAATGGTACTTTAAGAACTATCTACCCAAGAAATGGCACTTGCTTCGCTGGTTGTTTGATTTAAGTAGCAGCTTACGCCTTCGTAAGTGTCAAATAGAATCAAAAGGCAACTCTCTTGTAGGGAGCTGATATCCAGAATACTAGTCCCAACTCGAAAAATTTATGTAAAGGATTAGATCCTCCATTCCTACGTCCGATATTACCGACAGTATATTATCGCCCAAAATTCTGTATCGGATGACCTGCAGTACCGGGTTAAGAGATGGCCTACGGTCTCCTTCACACCTGGTACGCGACAGCTACATAATTGTACATCGCGCACTCGCCCAAGAACTTTGCCATGTATGCATATCAGTTAGTTACCAGTAAGCACGGCCGTCAGTCTCGAAAAATTTCTCCTACTGAGGAGATATTAGTACGCCCAGATCGTAGTCGGGTCATCTGAGCCTCGCACTCCTGTTCACATCATCTGTCTCTCGCTTTCCGCAGCTTGTGCTCGAAGATCCAATCCATAATGGTTTCCAGCGGTGTAGCGACTGAATTGGCTATGTAGACCTTTAAGGTAGATCCTGTTCCTGCGAACTCATCTGCCCGATTATAACCGTAAAAGTCCCTATGACCGGGAACCCCTGCCAATGTAATCTGGGCCTGACAACTTAGCCTCCTTACACTGACCGACAAGGATAGAAGATGCAATATACGAGCTCAGGGACATAAGCGCAGCCTGGCTTTCGACGAAAATATCCAAGGCTTCCCAAACTTCCATTCCACACAATAGCTTCAGAAGCTCCCTGATATTGGATATCCTCCGCCTTAAAAGTTACTAGCGTGATGAGGTAACCTGAGGGAGCCATGTATGTCACAAACACCAGCCATTTATGTCTCAAGCAGCTGGTGTATAGCCTAATGTCAGATTAAAGTCCATCCCAGAGTCCATAGTTAAATTTTATTGTGAGTTGCGAAGGCATCTATATTGGAAGTCTATCAGCTCCGTAGGTTCTGATTAGAGCCCATAGCCAAAAGTCATGCCGCACTGCTAGCAGAAACCGTCATCGCATATAGCAAGTCCAGCAACTCCAATAAAAACCGAGCGCTGAACCCGGTACAGTTGTTTCGAATTGGCTATACGATGGCCGTGTACATTTACAACACCCATTTTTGTTATCAAATTCATCTTGAATCTTAACCCTGAGCTCGGTTAATTTCGAACCTCAGATATTGCCATGATATAGGTACGTTCGGAGAGGGTAAGTTCGCAGGACCTGAAGTCGTATCAACTTGAAGCTCAATTTACGTAACCCTAGTGTTTAAAAGTACCAATTCCGTTTTACTCGGATTAACGCCTAGAACACAGCTAGTGGCCCTGCTACTAAGAGTATCCAGAGCTATGGTGATGATATCACATAACACATTCAGAAATTCATAAGCAACGACTTTAACATCCTGATTTTCCAGCTTTACGAGAACCGAGTTAATAACCAGAAGCCTTAATTGGGGTGAGATCACTGCACTTGAGGTGTTCCTCCCTTCGTTATTACACCGGCTACAAATACAATTAGCTGTAATTAGGGTTATATAAAGCAAATCATCGAACAAATCTGGATCAGTTGTCTGCAGCCACTAATCCTTCTCTCTATCTAGCTCTTGAAGACTTGTCCTGATAAGGATGTGCGCCGTATACATGTCACATCCTTTGAGTGTCCTTCGAGGATCCTCGAATACCCTACAAGTGCCTTAGAGCGTGATTTCTACAAGTACATTTGCCGTTCCCTAAAGAATCCTAGAATATCCTGCCAGCATACTTCCACAAGATTTTCACCAGCGGGTCACCTCTTTCAACAGCTCTATGGATAACCCGTGATAATTTTAATTTCATATTTATTTTAATTTCAAGCAGGACGTCTGCAGCACGCAGGCTACATCCTTATGGGTGCTTGTGGAAGCACGCTAGAAGCAATAGGCACGTGTGCCGTACGAAGGTCACATACTTCGAATCTCCTTAGGTAATCCAGGAATTCTGCAAGTGACCTAGAATTGAATTTCCAGCAGGAAAATCACTGTACATAAATCCTTTGCTGGAAGAGGTACCACGAGTACTCCACGAGGATCATAGAGACAGCTGTGCACCTTTACCCTGGATAGGGGCCTGGCAAGACGTCCTTTTTCTCCTTTCGCTTTGTCGCTGGATTTATATATATATTTTTGGGATGAGTTCCACCCAAGCGAGATTACCCCAGGTACCCTAATGGGCATTGGCATTTCGAGAGTCCAGCATGGTCACTATCCAGTCGCTGACAAAAGCCTCAACATCCAGATCCAAAAGAGCGCTCTTTATTGCTTAAGTTCAGACATTGATGAAAGCTCCTTCTATACACAGAGATAAGAGATTCATTGTGACAACTGAATTTATTGCCAACTGAATAGTTTAGTTGCAGCAACCGAATTATTTAGTTGTCGCAACCAAATGTATTCCCGATCCAATTCAAATATATGATTTCAACCTAAATTCTATTGCATTAACTGAATTTCGGTCACCACAATCTAATATGTCAGTAGCTCCAATCATAGCATTCGCGTGGCAAGAAGTTCGGTTGTCACAATAAAACTGTTTTCTCTGTGTATCTAAGGATCTCTGCACTACCCTAACAACCTCGTCAAGCGCAGTTGAGAGGTCTTTGAAATATCCATGTTGCGATCTCTTAATTTGTAGTTTTAGGTGTGCATCTATGTAAGGGGAAAATTAAAATAATCTCTTATAAGCCCATTTTGTAAAAAAAATTTGCAAGTGGAAGCACCAGTTTAGTGGCAACGGTAAAACGTTTATAAAAATGTAAAAGTACCTCACACATACCTTTCAATTTTGTATTAGCGTCTGGTGAATAAAACATTTTGCAATATTTTTCTTCAAATGCTGAGAGGTGAGTAATATTTTATATTTTTCACCACAAAATAACTTTATTCAACTTGACAATGTTTGCATTGTTTGATTTTTGTTTGTTTTATTTGTTATAGATAAAAGACAGTAGAAGATATAAAAAATTCGTCATAGCTGAATTTAATGCCTTTACAAGTTTTTCATTCTATTATATACTTTTGCAATAAAAACTTTTGAAACTTTAACAAATGCTCATACGAGGGCCGTTTGACAACTCTGTGAATTTTGGAAATTTCCTCGTGGTTATTTCAAAATCAACACTGTTCCTGTCAACCACCATCTGCCAATTAGCATTTTGAGCGAGCTGCGTGATTTAATTTGTGTTTGACAACCTCGTGAATTTAGACAAAAAAAAAAGGAATTTAATTTTCTGTGATCATCAACCAGTATTTTTTGCGTGAAAATTAGTGTTTCCGTTTCGGTTAATCGACCAACTGATTTCGACCAACTGATTATATTTCAGTTAATTTTGAAATAAATAATTTAAAACTCAAATAATTATTCAACCCGAATAAATCTTCCTAATTTCTTTAACTTTGGCTAAGAATATAGCAAGAAAAGCTTAAAAATCACATTAACTAAAATATAATAAAATTCTTTTAAAATCAAGTGAAGGAGATTCTTAAGGATCAGAAAACTTTTTAAACAACTGAAAGCAAATGCTGTGTGGGCTTTAGGAAATACAATAGACAATTTTTAATTTTTATTTTAATTCCTCAAAATAATTCTAATTAATATAATTACTGTATATTAATGTATATAGAAAATTCTTTTGAAATCGTTTCCCAATCATATCTGCTCTACGACAGGTTCCGTTACAAGAAATTCCATGGAACCCGTTTACCTAAACTTCAATATAAAATATAACTAACCAGAACTAGTTCCAGAAGTGGTTCTAGGAATACTTGGTTACTTTTTAAATAATTTCCAAAAAAATTATTAGTGTTAAAACTGTCAAAACGACATATAAAGGGCAACAAGTTGTTCAACTACCCAGCAAAAATGAAGCTGCCAAAGAAGCAATAAAAGCATCACTACTATGGTAAAGGCATCACTTCTTTTCTGATGGCTTCATCGATGAATTTAACATTAGCGTGTCATAGGATGGAAGTATTTAAATAGAGCTACTAGCAGTACTCATACTTTACTCTAAGGAAGCAATGATTAGATATTCTGATGCATGAGTGGAAAATGATCATATACTTTGTAGTATTTAAGCTTTGATGAAAATTTCATAAGAATGCAGAAAAATAAGTTAAAAAAAGCGAAATTTATGCATTGATATACATATTAATACTCTTTATTAAAACAAATAAATAACTCTGCATTAGTGAAAAAGTATTTTTGAAACTTTTTTCAAAAATTTTAATGAATTTTTAGACAAATTTTAAAATATTTTTGGATAATTTTAAAATTGGTTGTACAATTTGGAAACATTTTTAGACAATTTTAATATATTTTTGAACAATTTTAAATATTTTTGCACAACTTAAAAACATTTTTGGGCAATTTGAAATAATTTTTATACAATTTTAAAATTTTTTTGTTAAATTCTGAATTAAAACTGGAAATCGTGTAGTGTCAAATAGTAAACATAATGCAAAAATGCACAGATTGCGTCCTCATAAATATTTAAGGCTGAAAAATGCAAATCACAGGCCAGCTTATTTCAATTAAAGTTTAAAAAAAATCAGTTTTTCTTGATATTTCAAATCTTTTATAAAAATTGCAAAACTGCATAAATTCTAACCCTCATGAAATTTTAAACTAAAATTAAAAAAATGATTTGATAAAATAATTAAAAAATTTCATTAGAACTATTTTTTCAATTTGAATAAATGCTTTAGATTCATAAAATATACGATATACTATAACTTATGCTTTAGAAGTAATGAAGAGTGATTTTTTAAGATATGCATCGGGTTTATATCCAGATCACTGCATTTGAAATATGAACACATGAATTCTTTTGGAAGTGCCTTAGAATAACACCAAAAAATCATAAAAGAATGTCAACTGAAGTTGAGGAAGCAATGAACGAAGTTATAGTCACAGAATGACTACCATTTTTTTTGCTGGGTAGTTGTTGTTAGAAACAAAAAAAAAAAATCTTTAAATTATTGATCCAGATTCAGAAAAGTAATTCTTTTTCAAAAATTCTCATATTCTGAAGCTTAGAATATATTTTAAAAGTAAGGAGGCTTTACTAGGCAGAGATTAAACAATAAACCATTTAAAATTTAGATTTTGTTCCAATCAATTAAACACGTGGCTAAGTATTTCTCTAACAAGAACTATGACATTACTTATGTTATAAAATTGCTTTCAGTTCGAAAATATTATTATTTTTTTTTTTTAAAATAGTTTCGTTAAAAACTACAAACAAAAACTTTTAAAAACTAAAAAGAAGTTGATGTATCAAATACTTTTAAAATAGTACAATAACTTAAGGAAAACCCAAAAAAGAAATCCTTGTAATTTACTAGGTTAGGACTAGACAGGAATATGCGTGTTTAAAAATTTTATAGACTACAAAATTTGGAAAATATATAAGTGCTTTTGTCAAAAATCTACAGGTATTTATTATTATTTTATTTCATATTATTACAATTACTGACCAGACACTGACAGTAACATTTCTGACAGTAAAAGTTCTGTGATACGTAAGAATTTCCTAATAAATAGTGTTTGAAGGCAGCTTTTGTTTGTTTATAAAATTTTCTAATTTCTCAATAAAATGTCAACATTGCGTGTATCTGTTTTAAATGTAAGATAAAACTAACTAGAACTGGCTTCAGAAGTGGTTAAAAACTAAATAAGAGTTTACTTCCACTGAACATGTGTGATTCCTTTAAAAAACCCCAAAGTTCTTAGGCCTGATTCCTTAAAAAGTCTTAGATTTCTTTGAATTTCCCTGAACAAACACTTTATACCACACTCAGAAAAAAAAGTTAGTAGAAAAATTTGTAAACGGTTTTCAATCCCACTTTACTTCTTTTGTACTGATTTTTAGTAAAAAAATTATTATTTAGCAAATCTTTTTGCTATTTACATTTTACAAATTACAGAATCTTTACAGAATATCTACAAATTTTCGTTGCTAATTTCAGAAATCATTTAACAAATTTTTGAAAACCGATTTGCTAAATTTAGCAAAAAAAAATTACTAATTTTAAAAAAGTCGATATTGAAGGAAATGTTATTTCTAATAATTTAAAATTATACATACAAACTTAAATTGCCCTAAAATGTTACATAGGATTAAAAAAGGGATCGGAAGTGAAGACACCGACTCATGTCTAAAAAGAGGACATCCACTTAAAATAGCACTAAAAAGGGTTTTTTAGTTCTAACAATCAGTAAAATAAAATTGACTAAAATATTTTTCAAAACAGAAATTACCAAATTAAAACAAAATTATAAATTCGTTTATGTTTTCACAATTTTTAAGATTTTTAAGCCTTTGATTTTTTTTTCATTTTGTATAAAACATCTTTTAAAAAATATAATCAAAATTTTTGATGCTCGATAAAAAAAATAAATCTAAAAATTTGTACTAATATTAATAGTATTTAGTAATTTTTTTTGCTGATTTTAGCAAACAGATTTTAAATTCCACTTTACAAAAAGTCTACTAAAATTTAGAAGTGCCTACTAATTTTTCTACTAATTTCATTGTACTACGCGTCAGCAGACATGTTTTGCTAAGATTAGCAAAAAATACCGCTGGGCTCAAATTAGCAGAATTTCCCGTAATAGCAGCGAAATTTTCAGTTGCCATTTCAGACTTTTGTTGGTGAGTGCACCAATTAAATAGACGACTCAACTTGATATTAAAAAAAAAACAGAACTATGTCCCTATTAATGAAAGATACACCCAGATCAATTGTGGCCACCGAATTTGTTGCCAATCGAATTCTGGCGGTTACGACAACTATCATGATATTTAATTATATTTTTAGTTGTGAAAGCCAATATTCAGTTGTCTAATTTAATATTTATATTCCTTATAAATATTATTACGTTCCACAAAATTTTATTTTAAGTAAAATTTGATTTTTAGATTTTTCCAATATCGAACCTGGGCAAGTAGATTCATAGTTCACACTCTTTCTTACTGTACTACAACTAATCTAAGTTTTCTTTAATATATTTTACATATAAACATTTGAATATTTTATTTTAATTAAAATAAAAATATTTTTTCAAATGTTTGTGCTTTACCGGGATTTGAACTGGCAAATTCGGAGTACTCCCTACACCAAAAACACTTATAGATTTTGATGGCTAATTTTGAATTTAAACAATTTGTTAAAAAAACAAATATAAGTATAATTATACACTAAAAAAAAATAACTAGAATTTAGAAAAATTAACTTATTTAGAGGAAAAATTTTAATGAAAACGGCGCCAAAGACACTTTTTACCAATATTTAATAAAATTTTCCTTGAAATTAAGAAACAAATTTTACTTAAAGTTTGGTCAAAATTTCTAAATTATAGAAAAATTTTACTTTTGAGAAGTAAATTTTTATTAGAAAACAGTAAAATTTCCTCCTAATTAGTTCATACATCATCTAAAATTGTACTGTTTGTTAGGAAATGTTTCCTTGATTTTAAGAAAAATTTTATTTAAGTTCATTAGATAATTTTTTTTGCTAAAAACTAGAACTTAACTCCCTAAAAGTAAGAAAATATTTTCTAACATCAAGTTAAATATCACTTCTTTTATGTGAAAATCATCCCTATCCTGCTTCTATGGTAAATGTAATATATTTCATCATATATTCTAAAGTACTTTACACCCACCAAAAAAAGTCTGTAATGGCAACTGAAAATTTTGCTGTTATTACGGGAAATTCTGATAATCTTAGCAACACATGTCTGCTGACGTGTAGTACAATGAAGTTAGTAGAAAAATTAGTAGTATTTTAGTAGACTTTTTGTAAAGTGGAATTTAAAATCTGTTTGCTAAAATCAGCAATAAATTGTGACAAATAAATTGTGACAAAGTCAGATCCTTTTCGTAGTTAATTAACGGTTCTGTTTGAGAGAACTACAAAAGGAGACGCCCTACGTGACACACGGCATCTATGGCTAAGGAACACTGGGGGTCCTTTGTCTCCTTAAATTAACTAATTGAAGGAAATTGTTGCAAAAATACAAAATATCACAGTTACATTTCTTGTTATTATTGGAAAATGGAAAAGGCATAAGTTTATTTTATCGGATTTTCAGCTTAAACTTTATTTGACATATACAAATTTAAACTTTTTTATTATTAGGTGAAAAAAAAAAAATAGTTCGATAAATATAAAATTTAATAAGAGCTACGTCAATTATAGGAAAGCCATTATGCCGTAATGTATAAAATTATAACATAAAAGCGCAAATTCGAAATTTTTTACCTTTTGCTAACAATTAAAAAAAAATATTTTAAACTACTTTATGTTAATTATTAAATACTGTTAAGAATAGAGATGGGTATGTGAACCATTTTTAAACCACGCAAGAAAAATTACAATCATGCTTTATAATTTTTTTAAATGATTACTTTAATTTGTTTCCTTTAATAATATTTTTTCTTGCAAATTAGGAAAACTAACTGGTTTGCTTTTAATTGATTGGTTTTTTGAAATGGAATATTTAAAATAATTTAAATGTTTTCCAACAAAAAAAAAATCATATTCCAAATTTTACTATTTTTTAAAAATTAGAAAACTTTTACTTGAAAAAAAAATAATATTTTATTAAAATTTTTAAAATTTATCTGAACTAAGTTGCATGCAAATTTTCCTTAGAAATAGTTCATCAGTTTCTAAAATCAAGTAAATTTTTATTATTACATAGGAAAAAATTTATTATTTTTTGTTTTTAATTGTCTGAACTAATTTTTAGGAAACACTTCTTCAAAATTAGAAAGTGGTAGACTTAAAAACTGAATTAAGAAATGGCTTTCTAAAATTTAGCTAATCTTGCTACTCGCGAACAAAAAATTAACACACATTAAGTTCAAATACTTACTCGATTTAAGTTCGACACATTTTTTGAACTAAATGGGAGTAAATTATGTTGTAAATTTTTTTTAACTAAACTTAATTTTATTACATTTGAGTACGCAAGATGACTAAGATGATTTTTCTTATAATTAATAAATTTTTATTTAATTGATTTGTTTTTTTTTTTAAATCAAGAAATATTACTTAGGAAAAATATGAACTATTTCTCAGTATAGAAACTATTTAATTTTTCCTCAAACTTACGAATTTTTATTCTTTTTAAGAATTTTTTTTTAAGTTTTAATAAAATTTTACTTAAATTGAGGACAATTTATAAACTATTTTGAAGGAAATTTTTTATTACATTTTAGTTTATGTTTTTTTTTTAAGTGTATATTTGATCAGAATAACCGTTACTTGCAGTTACCACTTTTGAATATCGACAATTTTGTAATAAATTTGAGAGATTGTACCAAATTTATAATATATTCACTAAATAAATGGTTGCTTCCACCACACACAAATACTAAACGAATTTTATTTTAAAATATGATTGGAAATACCAATACTTGAATAACAGGATTGATTTTTAGTTGCTTTTCCCTTTTTTTTAATTCCCAATACAAAAGTTTTGCTTTATTAATGGATTTTAGGTTATTTCAAATAAAATAAAATCCTCACAAATAAATGTTAATGGTTTTGATCGAATTGCAACCAATCTTTACTCTAAGTGTCTGCTGCATCAACTTCAACGGTTCAGAAGTGCCTTACTGAATTTTTGATTTAGCCCCCTACGACTATTTTTTGTTTCCAGACCTGAAGAAATGGCTCGGCGGTAAAATATTTGGAGGTCCTCTTTGAAAAAAACTACTATTTTAAGGATATTAACCCTCCGATGAGTGAGAAGGTCCCTAGGGACCTTTTTGCCTTTTCAAACTGAAATTACTCCTACTTTCAAAGTAACTCTGTATTCCAAGAGTATTTTGTTGCGCATCTTTTGGAAAAAAAATCAAGCCGATGGGATCATTACTTTAAGAGTTATTGAGGTTTTAGTGAGAATAGTACGCGGACGTGTGAATAGGTCCGTATGGACCTTGTACTGAATTTCACTAATAAATGCATGTTTTTGGGCATCATTACAATTTTTTTATTGTTTCAACACATAATTTACTCGTTCTGAACACAAAGACCTAAACTCAAAGACATTAGGGATGATGATAAAAACAAAAAATTCGAAGAAAAATTCGAAGACATGAACTTTATTGCTTTCAAGGAAAGGCACAATATTCTAATTTTATACTACTAGCAATAAACCAGTTCTTATTCGATTCAACAATAGAAAAACTCGACAACAGCGACTCATCAACAGCAAAACTGCGGCTATTGACGATATTTGGCAAATGTTGCAAGATAACTTGGCAGCAGCTTACACTCCTCATGAAGCACTAACAGTTGATGAGCAGTTGTTCCCTTACAGAGGCCGCACCCGCTTCACGCAATATATTCCGTCAAAGCCAGCTAAGTATGGTTTGAAAGTATGGTGGTTATGCGACTCAAAGAGTTATTATCCTGTGAAGGGAATGATATATTCTGGAAAACTGCCAAACCAACAACGGGAGATAAACCAAGGGCAGAACGTAGTGCTGGATCTTGTGGAAAAATATTTAGATGCTGACCGTACTATATACGCGTATAATTTCTTTACCACTCTTGACTTGGCGCGTATTTTGATGAGGAGGAAGACCGCATATGTTGGTACAGTGCGCTACAACAAAACATTTATTCCACAGGAGTTCAAGAAGAACCCGAAGCGCACCATCAATAGTACATTATTTGGGTTCAACGAAGGGGATATAGCGTTATTCTTATACGTGCCGAAAAAAATAAAGTGGTGAACGTGCTCTCCACAATGCACTACACCTGCCGCGTTGACGAGCAAACCGAGAAGCGGAAGCCCTATGCCATATTAGATTACAACGCCAACAAATGCGGCGTTGATACCATGGATCAAATGCTAGGCACTTACAGCTGCAAAGAGCAACACAACGATGGCCGTTGGCCATGTTTTATAATATGCTGGACGTCGCTGCATTGGCTGCTTTTACGATTTACAACGAAATGAAGCCTATAAAAAGGAGTGACAAACGGCGGTCGTTCTTGTTACTGCTAACGAAACAATTGGCCACACCAAATATCGAAGAACGTGCCCTGAATAACCATATAACCTCATATCCAAGGATGTCAGGGTAAGAAAAACATCTTAAAATTCAAGAATAGAATATATGTATATTTATTTGTTTTTAATTTTTCTTTTCATTTCAGGTATTACCAAGACTGATGGAAGGCAATGCACCGTCGTTTGCGGCTAGGTCAAGTAGACCGTCATGTCGCCTTTGCCGTTCTGAGTACGGGCGTCAGCGGAAAATGCGGGCATACTGCTTCGGCTGCGGCAACGCTCTTTGCGGAGAACATAGCACACTTTTACATCGCTGCAACACTTGCGCACAGGGCGGGGACAAGAAGTATTTGTTTTTAATTTTTCTTTTCATTTCAGGTATTACCAAGACTGATGGAAGGCAATGCACCGTCGTTTGCGGCTAGGTCAAGTAGACCGTCATGTCGCCTTTGCCGTTCTGAGTACGGGCGTCAGCGGAAAACGCGGGCATACTGCTTCGGCTGCGGCAACGCTCTTTGCGGAGAACATAGCACACTTTTACATCGCTGCAACACTTGCGCACAGGGCGGGGACAAGAAGTACACGCTCAACAACAATAATTTTTAAACTTTTTATAATAGTCTTAAGAAAATTCAAGCAAAAGAAAAAAAAATTGAAAAAATTTAAAAAATTATTTTTGTATGTAGAATTTAGTTAAACAATAAAAACAAAAAAAAATAAAAAAAAAAAAATTTTTATATGAAAAAACATGATTTACAAAAAAGGTCCGTAGGGACCTTTTCACACGGCCGTGAAGTTCAGAACTGTCACTCATCGGAGGGTTAAGAAAGCATATTATATCGATGTAATGAAATTAATTGAGAGACGTATCAACCTAAAAGAAGACTATGTTGAGAAATAAAATGCTTTTTTTGCTTTCTATTCAAAAAGTTACGTACTTATCAAACCATCCTTGTACAATAGTATTTTACTATAATTTGTTTATCTGTCTACTTCAAACTAGTTATATGTGTACCTACATATTAAAATGTCAATTCTTATCAAAACAAAGTTTTTATTTTTTTTTTGTGTATACTCCACATAGTAAAATATTAATGTTATAGCTTAAATACTTAAAAAACCCACACAAACACCAAGAAAAATACAAACACACATACTTGTTTACATATTCCAACAATCGTATATGAAGAAGACTTAACATATATATAAAAAGAAAGTAGGTAAAGTTAAAATAACTTATAAATTTCTTAAGCATTATCTAATACGTTGTAAATATAAACTATGTATATGTAAAGTTGTGTGTTTTTTTTGTTACAAACAGCAACACACACATGTATTTGTATAAACTTATACAATAAAAAAAAAGACACATAAAAACTTTAAATGTTTTGAGTGTATAAAAACAGATAAGAAATTAAGATGTTGTTATATCTTTTGGTATTTAAAGAAAAGCATTGAAATATTTGTCGTCATATTAAATAAATTTAAAGTATATGTTTAAAGTATTTTACTTTTAATATATTTAAGTGAATACTTACTTGTGTTTCTGTTGTTGTTGGTGTTGTTCTTGTTGTTAGTGTTATCTCTTTTTTGTTGTTGAACAATAGCACATCATTAAACCAATTATCACGTTCAATGCAATGGTCTTTGTATGTTTGTGGGTGTATACAAGTTAATGAAATTAAAAACGTTTTTTTAATGGCTGAACACGTCTGTTGTGTATGCGAGGATAAATATATATTTTTTTTGTACCACTTCATAACAACAATAAGTGTCATGTTAATACAATTTATTGCTTGAAGTGAACTACATACACGGTGCATGATTCATAAATGTGTGGATAATTTGTAGTGTCACAACAAATTTGATTGTGGTAGACCGAAACTGTTTGCGAGAGAATAATATATTTTTAACGAATAATCGGTTATCAATGATATTTACAGTGATTTTAGATATGAAATTGATGTTTTCTAATATCGTATTTAGGAAGGTTTTTATACAGGGTGTACTAAATATTGAAAAAGATTTCCCATCACTTTGAAAGAGAATATTTTTTTTTGTTATTCGAACACCTAAAAATCATATTTTTACACAATTCGTTGAAATTTATTGTTTATCGAATTATTCGATTGCAAAAGCTGAATTTTCTAGAGGTGAGCACCATTTGTTTTGTTAAACCAACGGAAAATTTTGGTTGGTAGAGTCAAATAACTATTGCCTTAAATGAAAAAATTGTTTATAACAACCGCACATTTCGATTGCCAACGAATCTGTTTTTCCCAAAATATTTTTATAGTAACTGACTGTAGTTTATTTAAAAAGTAAGTAAATGATTTTTCTGTTAAAGAAATATTTATTTTAAACTTTTTCGTTACAAATAAATACGGATTTTCTGTTATAGTTTTTTATTTTCTTTTAAAATGTTTTATTTAAAATAAACTATTTTAAATTTGTCAATGGTTTAATAGTTAAAATAAACCAAATAAATGAAAAGTCATTTATTTTTACAGATTTTGTAGTTAATTTCTACGATATCTAAAACAGCAAATTAAACGAAATATAATTTATTTTGGAGCATTTTGTGGTTATTTTTTTGATAGTTAAAAGTAATAAATTAATTAAATATCATTTGTTTTTACGGATTTAACAGTTAAAATAAATGAAAAATAATTTTATTACAAATATTGTAAAATAATGTATTTACATTTGAAAATTAATTTGGTTTATTTAAATGAAAAGTCAGTAGGCCGGTTTTTAAGTAAATAACATTTTCAGTTAATTTAAACTACAAACTATTTTCAGTATATAAAGCGATTTCAAAAATATTTTCCGGATTCACTAACAGATGATTTGTCATAGTCAACTTTCTTTATAAAGTCATTTCAGACTATGATTTTAAGACTCAAATCAATTTCTTCAAAGTATATATTTACTAAACAAACCTTACTAAAAGTTTAATAATTTTTATTTTATAATAATTTTTGTTTTAAAAAGAAAATTTTAAATGATAAAGAGGATAAAATTAAAAATCATTCTATAGGAAAAATATTGGCTCAATTTCATATTTAGCTGGTAAAAAATGAGTTTCATATTTGTTCGAAATGTTTTTTTTTTCGAAAACCTTTTGATATTTAAAGTCCTTCACTGGATATATTGTATCTTCAAAATACATTTCTTTGGAACAGACATGAAAAAACCAAAATAAATAAAAATGGTGTAATTTTTTACTTTAATTTTTGACCATTAAACAAGAGATCGGGCATTTAAAAAGGTACAAATAATTATTCAAAAATTGGAGTACACCATACCACAGACTTTAATTATTAGAAAATATATTAATACACTTAAAAAAGTTTGTAAGTTAAAATAACTAAAAATATCATTTAAAAGAAATGATATTTCATTTAAAAACCGGTCTACTTAATTTTCATTTAAAATAAATGCCATTTGTTATTTATTTTTAAATGTTGATTAATCAACTGACACATCCGTAAGAAACAAATGATATAATCAGTTAAAATAAATGTCAAAATTTTACCTACCAATCCTTAAAAAATAAATGTTTTTTTCATTTATTTGAAATTATTTCCGTTTTTGTATTTTTTGTTTTTTTTAATATACTCGTACAATACAAAATGTATTTTTGCATATGAAGCTATAAACACTTTTTGTGTGAATGTATTTGTGTATGTATGTGTGTTTATGAATTTCTTGTAATTTGAATTGAAAAATTTTGTATATATACAACCAATTTAAATAAAAAAACAAATTGAAATTTTTTAATACTTTTTTTTGAAACAGACAGCAAACAAAATTTAAATTTGTAATAACTGTTACGGACACAAATAAACCACAAGTTTCCGTTTTGTGGGTAAATTTTTATTAAATTTCAAACAAATGAAAAAAATAAATGAAACTGAAAAAAATGGTTAATGATAGTAAATTATTTAAAATAAATGTATAAAAAAGTTAATATAGATATTTCTTTGAAAAATAAATGTGTGTTCCTTTATTTTTAAATGGAACGGAAAACTTTTTTATTAAACTACAAACAGTTAACTACATAATATTCTGAGTGTAGAAAAGTTACTGGCTTTTAAAAATTGCTTCTATTCAAAAATATATTCAACTTAAAGGTCCTGAGACATTTTCCTAAATAAAAACTATTAGATTTAGAATAAAACTTGTTTTACACAGAAACTATCTTATTAGGATTTGTTTAATACTAGTTTTAAAGACCGATACTCTGAATATTATGTAATTTACTGTTTGTAGATAAATAAAAAAATTTTCAGTTCAGTTAAAAATATAGGAACATACATTTATTTTTTAAAGAAATATTTATTTTAACTTTTTTTTTATATATTTGTTCAATATGATTTTCCGTCATTTATCGATTTTTCAGTTTCATTTATTATACCCTCCAACATATATGGTGGGGGTTAGTTCAGTTTCATAGTAGCCACAGGCAAGTAAAATATTTTCTCTTGCTTTTTCACCAGTCGCTTTGAATTGAATATTTTCTATTCACCTTAAATATTTTTTACCTCATAAAATTTTTCTTCACCACTAAAATTTTTTTCACCACAAACTTTTTTTTTCACTTAAAAAATTTTTTTCACCTCAAAATTTTTTTCCAACACAATATTTGTTTACACATCCAAAAAAAATTTTCACCTAAAAAAATTTTTTTCCACCTACATAATTTTATTTCTAAAGTTTTTTACATTATTTGAGAGAACATTTTTTTAAGGATATTGGTGGATGGTATTCAACGATTCGGCATAACCGAATTTAAGCCTTTTTTATTAGTTTTTTTTTTGATTTGTTTAAAATTTAATAAAAATTGGTTTATTTGTTTCCGTTACAGTTATTACAAATTTAAATTTTCTTTGCCTGTTTAAAAAAAAAAAAAAAAAAAAAATTATTCAAAAAATTCCAATTTTGTTTTTTTTATGAAAATGATACATACGAGTACAAATTTATTTCAAGTCGAATTGCACAAAATGTGTTTACCGATTGAGTGATTCTAAATTTTGCAGATTAAAAAACAAACAAAAATACAAACAACTGAAATAATTACAAATAAATGAATAATCAGTTGTTTTTACGGAAGTGGTGAATATTTTAATTTTATGTTTCAGATGTCTATCTGAAAGGGTTCGCACAATTTATTTTAGAGGAAATTTTTCTTCTTCAAAATCCACATCCAGAGAAGCACACATTTAAATAACAGATTCCTACACTCAGCAAAAAAAGTCTGTAATGGCAACTGAAAATTTTGATGTTATTACGGGACATTTTTGATAATTTGAGCCCAAAATGCAGAAATTAATTTTTTTAGATACACTTGTTATACTTTAATGTTGCTAATTTCTTTTGAAATTGTGTTACGAATTCGAATATATAATTTTATATTATTTTTATCGGACATTTTTTTTTATTTTTTATTCAAAAAATATTTTATACAAAATTAAAAAAATCAAAGGCTCAAAAAATAGTTAAAACATAATCCAATTTATCATTTTGTTTTTATTAGTTAATTTTTGTTTTGAAAAATATTTTTGGATTTTAAGGTCAAATTTTAATTGGCTTGATTTTTAGAACTAAAAAAAAGTTTTTAGTGCTACTTTAAGTGGATATCCTTTTTTGGACATGAGTCTGTTATGAAAAGTATTTTCACCTCCGATCCCTTTTTTCAGTTTATGTAGCATTTTAAGGCAATTTAAGTTTGTAAGTATAAATTTAAATTATTAGAAATAAAATTTCCTTTAAAATCCACTTATTTAAAATTAGTAAATTTTTTTGATATTTTTAGCAAATCAGTTTTCAAAAATTTGTAAAATGATTTCGGAAGTTAGCAACAAAAATTTGTAAATATTCTGTAAAAATTCTGAAATTTGTAAAATGTAAATAGCAAAAAAGTTTACTAAATTATATTGTTTTACTAAAAATCAGCACAAAAATTGTAAAGTGGGATTGAAAGCCGTTTACAAATTTTATTACTAACTTTTTTCTGTGTAGCCAAAAAAAAAAAAAAAAATGTTGGCAGGATGTTAAAAGGAAGAAAATGGAAATCTTTCAAAAATCTTGTCTTAGATCACATCCACGATGAACTTAACATGAACTAATGCCAAATTTTTAGGTAATTTTTCAATTTAATTTACCGCACAAACAAAGCTATTATATAAGTATCACGGCACGATTAGTATATTTCTAACCGATTTAAAAATTCAAACCGAATAAAAGTATTCGTCCGTACAGTGGCAATTTAAATAATGAATTGATAATTTTTGCTATTGATTTCACACTTGCCAGAGGTTTTTTTTTGGGATTAACGTGAAATGATAAATTTTAATCCTGCTGCTTTTTAATAAAAGAATTAAATATTTTTTTTTTGTTTTTGTTTTTTCTTGTGCTAATTTAAATTAATGTTTAATTTTATAAATATGTATTTTTCCGCACAAAAACAAAGAGATTTAAATAAATTATTTACACTGACATAAAATATGAATCAACATTTTAAAAATTCATGACTTTGTGCTCTTATTCCTTTTATTTTACATTTGAAAACTATTTATGTACCCCAACGACAATTGTACAAAAAAAAAAAAAAAAAAAAGAGATAAACTAAAAGAGGAATATATGGTTGCATACAACCTAAATGTATGTAGTATGAATAATATAAATACTTTATGTTTTTTTTTTTCTTCGAAAATAATATTTATTCATATAAATTTATGAAATAGGGTGGGATATATAAATATTTTATTATTGTTTCACTTTAGGCGGTGGGTAGTGGTATAGCGACAATGGTAAAAACTTACGACAGCTTAACTATAATATTCGGAAACTATCCAAATTCACACTGTTAAAATATTTTGTAAAAAAATTATTTATCTATGTTTAAATCGAACTCTATATGAGAATACATGATCAATTATTGCCTTGTATATTATTATACATGAGCATACATTATCATTGAAAAGTTGAAAAGTTCCTGCGCTCACCAAGAGATGGCACTGCTAGCTCCAAACCTTTTATTTCTCAAGTTGGTATAACTGTCCTGAAAACACATGCAAATTTTGCAAGTCATTCTGTCAATTCTTTCTTTGTTTACAAGCCATTTGAAGTTGACGTGTCATTGATTTTTTTTAATATGGAAAAAATTGAATATCGTGCAGACATTAGATTTATGAACAATTGTAAGAAGTGTATAAAGAGTCCTCACCTTCAAAACGCACCGTTGAATTTTGGGCTGGTGAATTTAAACGTGGTCGTACCAGCCTTGGAGACGATCCACGCGAAGGACGACCAAAAACTGCAACCACAGCAGAAATCATTGAGCAGGTACATAATATGGTTAGTGAAGATCCAAGTTTGATTAAGCGTGAAATTGCTAATGCCAGGCATCTCAGATGAACGAGTACTCCATATTTTACATGAAGAATTACGTATGAAAAAACTGTTTGGAAAGTCAGTGCCGCACACATTAACAATTCAACAAAAACTGGATCGAAAACAAATTTCTCAGCGTAATTTGGAGCGTTTTAAGCCGAATAAAACCGACTTCTTGCGTCGTTTTATAACTATGGATGAGACTTGGATCTACCACCATGATCCTAAATTGAAACAAGAACGTTTACAATGGATTGAAACTGGTTATTCAGCTCCAAATCACCTGCTTTGTCACAACGATCAGCAAATAAGGTTATGACATCAGTTTTTTGGGATGCAAAAGGAATTTTGTTGATTGATTATCTTCAGAAAGGTAAAACAATAAACTCTGAATATTATTGCAGCTTTTTGGATCAGCTGGATGAAAAAATTTGTGAGAAAAGACCTGGTTTAAAGAAGAAAAAAATTATTTTTCATCAAGACAATGCACCTGCTCACAAAAGTGTTTTGACGATGGCTAAATTCAAAGAATTAAAGTATTTGGCTCCCAGTGACTACTATCTCTTCAGAAATCTCAAACAATTCCTTCGTAGAAAGCATTTTTCGTCGAATGAAGAGGGCATAGCAGCCGTAGACGGTTATATTGCAGAGCTTCCGGAAAACCATTATAAGGATGGGATAAAATTATTGGAAGATCATTGGAACAAGTGTATTGAGCTTCTAGGTGATTATATTGAATAAAAAAATATATTTCGTAACAAAAACAGTATTCTTTCATTTCAAGCGCAAGAACTTTTCAAACAACCATTATCCAGGCATAGTTCAATATATAACCTTATATGATCTTATATAATTCCATATATCTTCGGTTATAAAATCTGATTTGATGTAGCTGGAGTTAGTCATATATGTATGACTATATACTCCCCAAATTTCAGATCCAAAGATATATGAAAATATATGAGATTATGTATGACCATATTTTGAATTATGCATGCACGTATATAATCATGTTAGCCAATGTATAATCATATTTAAAACTTTTTTCGATTACTTATATTCATATATATCGCGATTTTTACATGGGAATATAAATATTCCCCTACTAGTATTGTATGAGAAAATACCACCAAATGTGTGCAATTGTGTAGAGATGTATGTATAACATAATGTTTTCTACCACTTACAATGATGATAAATGTAGTTTAAGCCACTACAGTGACATTTACACACTAATACATATTAATATCATACCAAACACTTTTAAACAAAGTATGCAGTAGTAGTAGTAGTCATCGTCGTCGTCTTCGTCTGGCTCACAAAAAGATAGTTTATGATATTTTCTCTATGAAATATAGAGTTAAGAATACCGTAAGATATAAAGTTTTATACAAATAACACTTTTCATTTCTAACTTATTACTTATACCTAAAATGTATAAATATTTATATGTGTGTAGGGAAATATATATATTTAAATATATTTTACCATTACTTTAAAATGTTTATGCTTCATTTTGCATGCATATTAACATTTTCTTAATTGCTCGCAACATATTTTTTTTTGCTTGTTTTCTAACCTGCATTAAATACTTCCGTTACGTTCTAGTTTCGGCTTCAGTTCATAACAGGAGTCTACTAATGTATTCTAAGCATAATAAACATTTTTATAACGATTTCTTTTTAATTTGTTTCTTAAAACGTGTTGTTATGATTAGTATTTTCTTAAGCGTTTAACATGTTTTTGGCACTAACTTCCTTGTTGTTAATGTGCATTCACTTCACAAAGCACATGCAGCAGAGAAGGCCAGAATAAGTGTCGGCTTGTATTACAAGATTTATGAATATTTTTATGTGTATTCTAAAATCTATTAAGCAGTTATTTGCTTAAAGTCTTTAAATTTTTATACACTCAACTTTAATTTCATTTAAATCATGATGGTAGTTATTTAAGGACGTTTTACAGGATTTTTATTGATGACCAAATTTTCAAGGTTTCTCCTTATAGTTTTACCAAGGACCCTGTAAACCAGAATGAACAAACTATCGAATTTTTAGCCACTCATGATGCCATGATGCCAAATGGTGCGACTACAAAAAAAAAATTACTAGCTGAGACCACGAAATTCTTAGCCGATTTACAGAAACACTTAGCCTCTAGCAAGGGTTGTACCAATTCAAACATGTATAAAGGGTGTCCCAAGAAGAACGCAATTTTTAAATTTTAAATAAAACACAAATATTTAAAAAAAATCGTGAAACTTTATTATATCGTAAAGTAGACAGAATGAGGTTATGTATGGAACAATATATCGTGCAGATGGCCGCCGCGGCTTTGTTGGCATGCACGCGATCTTTTAATGAAATTTTCAATGACCGTTTTGCATGAATGCTGCGGTATTTCATTAATGCAGCGTCCAATTTCCTCTTTTAAGGCTTGAGTCGTCGTCGGCTTATTCGCGTAAACCATCGACTTCAAAAAACCCCAAAGAAAAAAATCTAATGGTGTTAAATCGCACGATCTAGGCGGCCAATTCTGATCTCCAAAACGCGAAATAACACGACCGGGAAATGACTGATGAACCTTTGCTAGAGGGTAAGTTTTTCTGTTATTTGGCTAAGAATTTCGTGGTCTCGACTAAGAATTTTTTTTTGTAGTCGTACCATTTGGTATCATGGCTGCATGGCATCATGGGTGGCTAAAAATTTGGTAGTTTGTTCATCCTGGTTTATAGGGTCCTTGGTTTTACATCTGCTTATGGAAATTATTTATTCCTTCACACAAAAACAAAAAAAAAAAAAAAAAACATTTTACTGGCAATCATATTTGAAGAGCATCATATAATTTTGGGATAATGATTGTTCTAACGATAGTCTTACTATAGTATAGTTATCATATAATGATAATAAAATAATAATAATTTGACCATAATATGGTCCCTACAGTTATATAATGATTTGAAACTATGAAAAACTTAATTAAATTTAAAAATATTTCCTAAGAGATATTTTTCCTAAAGGACTTTTTCAAGAATATTTCTTTGATTTTATGAAATTTGTTAAAGAAAAATACTTCAAAAAAATTTTTAAATTCTAAGGACTTTTTTAATAAAAAAAACAGATTCTATGGACTTTTTTAATAGAAAAATTCTTAAACTCTAATAACATTTTTAGATAGATTTTTTAGATTTTCCTTAGAGACTCAGAATTTTTCTTTTAGAAATAGTCCTTAGAATCTAAGAATATTTCAATAAGAAAAACTTCTTCGAATCTAAGAATATTTCATGACGAAAAGTCCTCAGAATCTAAGAATTTTTTAGAATTTTAGTTTTTTTTAGAGTATATTAATTTTTATTTAAAAACCAATTTGCAGAATCTGAGATTTTTAAGTTAAAGTTAAAGTCAATAGAACCTAAAAATTAGAAAAATTTCTAAAAATTAGTATTTTGTATTTTTCTCTCTCCAGGTCTTAGTTAAGGTGAAACCCCAATTTAAACTATAGAATTAAATAAAAATTAAAAACTTTTTTTTTTAAATTTCGAATTTCAGCTCAAAAATATATGATTTCAAATCAAGCTTTTTTTCGCTCTCCGGGGCTTAGTTAAGGAGAAAACTTGATTTAAACTTTTTATCAAATGAAATGTCATTGAAATGATAATAAAATGACAATGAAATGATAATGGTTTACAGACTTTTTCTTATAAAAAATTATTTTATTAATATTCAGATTCCTTTTTCCACAAAAAAGTCGATATTTTACAAGAAATGATTTTATGAACATAGTTAAAAAAGAAAATTAGTATTGTTTTTATTGAAAAGAATTAAAAGATATAAAATATTCGTATGGAATGTTTTTAACAATAAATTTTTTGTACAACTAAATGTAAATGTTAATTATAATTTTTGAAAATAAAACCCACCAGGTGGAAATGATCATATATATTTTCATTTTTACATGGGTGACTCAACGGAGTAGTATGCCTGAAATGCCAAAGTGATGTTTTATGTAATATTTATTG
Source organism: Eustalomyia histrio (assembly GCA_949748255.1). Lineage (NCBI taxonomy): Eukaryota > Metazoa > Arthropoda > Insecta > Diptera > Anthomyiidae > Eustalomyia > Eustalomyia histrio. Next base: position 25,204,383 of record OX456526.1, on the reverse strand, counting down.
ATTGTTATCAGCGTGTATAGTTGCATAATTATCATATTTTTTTCATATTCAGAATTTTTGTTACCATAGTATGGTTACAGCCTATACTATAACAATGAATCTATTTATAAACCAAAAACTTGATTGTGGCAACCATACCTGAATGTAACAAGTATAATATGGTATCAGTGATTATGTTGCAACCATATTTTTTGCGTGTTCTTACACAAAATAAAGCTGTATTTTGGGCAGGACACTAATGAAAAGGGAGTTATGGGGGAGACTATTCCCTTATTTGCTCCTGCACATAAACATTATTAACTGGAGATTCCAAAGAGTATGCTTCTTTAGTGATTGAAAAAGCATATTTTAATTTTTTTAAATATCCCATCTTAATAAGAAAAATTTCAAGTTCCTAGCTCCAGCAGTTTAGCTGAGTGTTAAATGGACATTTTACCACTTTAATTCTTATATTTTTCAACCAAGTTAATACACTAAAAAATGTCTGTAAATTGACTAAAAAATACGTAAAGGTTTAGTTAATATTAAGAAAATTTGGTAAATATAAACACCAAATGCGTAACACTTTTTTGCGCACACTTTCATATGCAATACACACGAAGTATTTTTAGACACTATGTGTTTAACATTAAGCACATTATGCCTGAAATTAGTATTTTTATGTTGAATAAAAATTTTACGCAAAAAGTTTGTAAATATACTAACTTATAATGGTGAAAAAACTATTACATTTTTAAATTGAAAAATAAAATCAAAAAAATTTTTATTTTTTATTATTTTTCCTTGTGAAACTCCATTATTACCACGTTCTTAGCGGAAATTCCAAAGAGTACCTTATTTGGGAATTAGCCCATTGCTGATACTTAGCCCAAGGGATGTTTATCCAAAAATCCCAACTTAGTGGATGGATAACATACATGTGACTAAAGAAATAAGAGGACTTATTAATTATTGATTGATATCAATTGAAATTAAATACTTTTCATTATCATTTTCTTAAATTAATGACTTACTTAAAATTTAATAAAATTTTTTTAAATATAATTTTAGTTGCTTTTATCTGGTTTTTAAATGAAATATATATATTTTTTTTTAATTTTGTAAATTTTTAGCACCCTTTAATGCAAGGGATTGGTCCTGCCGGCTATTGTACATTCAACCCTATTTAATTTCTTTTTAGCATATTATACCATTTTGTTATTATGCCTATTGCTTTTTAATGGTGATTGTTCTTGTTGCAAAAAAGTATTGTAGCCAACATACTGTTCTTTAGTTGTTAGATGTTTTGTTTCAGTTTTATGTTTCTTTCGTATTGTATTTCTCACGTGTTTTTCAAATTTTTGTTGTTGTTGTCGTTTTATATCACAGTCATGTTTCGTTTTAGTTGTTTCATTTTTGTTTTTTATTTTTCCCTTGTTCTTGTTTTTGAGTAATTTTCACATTAAGTTGTACAATGGCCCCGGGACAAAGCTTGGCATTAAACAATACACACATAAAAAGTAGATACTTAACTTTGCACTTATACTTGCCTTTGTATGGAGTGAAATATAACTGGGGATATACACAGATACATACATTATAACGTATTAAAGCTGATTTTAGACACAGTTTCAAAAATTCTTCCCTACTGCTTAGCTGTTACTCATTTAAGCGTGAATGTTGTTTAGTATTTAATTTTAAAAATGTGGAGTACAAAAGAAATTTTCTTTAAAGTGTTTTTGTTTGTGTTGTTTAAAACAGTTTGTTTGAAAATTTATATTCCAAAAATTTTAAGGCCCAACTATGAATAGCAGAAATTAAATTACTAAATACTGGCTAAACTCTATGATTTTTATGAAATTTAAATATATAATAAAACAAAAAAAATTTAAGATCGACTTGTGTCGGCTTTTCGGCCACCTGCGAATTTCAAAAATTAAATGTGTTTTTTTTTTGCGATTTTTTTAGCTTTTTAATGTAGTTAATTAATACAGTATAGGATTTTTCAGAGCTTTTTATTGGTACTTTGTTGTTACTTTTTGCAGGTATTTTTAATTTTTTCTTACATATTCATGCGCTTTATGAATTTTGGTAAATTTTTCACGGAGCTCTTATTTGCTATTTTTTAAAACTACTTGTCAGGCCTATGAACAGAAAAAATTTACAAAATTTTACTTCTATTATATATTTCTAACAGAACATTTTTGTTCTTCTAAATGCAAAAACAATATATGTTTTTTGTAAATGCAAATACAATATATATTATTTTATAGGTGGAACTTTCCTTTTTATTTTTAAATGAGATTTATATGAACAATAACAATTTACAAACATTTCGAACAAAAATGGGTTAGAACTCGAATTTGATTTAAAAAAAATGTTTCTAATTACTTAATATTTTGCAATACTTTTTTGCTTGTAGGCATAACATACGAGGGTGGGTCAATAACTCCGTGACTTTTCGAATTTTCCGCTCCTGTCAACAGGCATCTCTCAGTTGACTCCTGTCAAAACTTGAACAGACTACAGTGTGATTCGATTTGAGGATTGGGGGAGAAAATAGAAAATGGCAGTTTTTATTCTTGTTTCCAAACCTGGAGAAATGGCTCGGCGGAAAGAGATTTGACTTTAACGATGAAATCATCTCACAAACAAACCAATTTTGGTGATCTCAAGAAATATTATTTCTGGAAGGGACAAAAAAAAAAAAATTGGAGAAACGTTGGACAAAGAATATAGAGCTTAAGGTAGGCTATATTGAAAAATAAAATGATTTTTATGTATACACACACAGAAAAAAATTTGGTAAATTTCCAACTGAAATTCGGTTTCTACAACTGATATCTGTTGGTAGAACTAAATATTAGTTTCCACAACAAAATTTGGTTAATACAACTGAATTTTTATTGCAACACCCAAATGTCCAGCAATCACATTTGCATTTGGTTGCACTAACCAAATTTATTGGTTGTCGCAACCAAAATATTTCTTTTCATTTCGGTTGGCAATTTATTTTTCTGAGTGCAAAGAAAACACATTCATTCTAACAACCGAATTTCTTGTCAAGCGAACGGTTAGAAACACCGATATATTTATTTGTAGCAACCGAAGTTCGATAAATACAACTGAATTTTTGTCATTTTAATTATTTCAGGAATACATTTGGTTGCGACAACCAAATAATTCGGTTGCTACAACTAAGATATTCAGTTGACAAGAAATTTGGTTGTAACGATGAGTCTGTTTTCTTTGTGTAATTTTGAAAATTACTGCCAAACAAAAAAATCCCCAAAACTGTCCCAATTTCTTGCGCCTATTCTACCTCCAGATTTCCGAGGTGACCGAAAGAGAGAGAGAGGTTGTTCTTAAATTTTTTTTCTCTATCACATATCATTAAAATTGAATCGTTTAGGTTGGGGTAATTTTTTCCGTAATTTTTGGAATATATTGCAGGATGAAGCAGATTTTTGATTTCTAACCTTAAAAAAGCTTCATTAAGTTTAGGCACTTATTTCTGCAGCTATTTTTCTGATATCACTAAGCAATGATAACACCTGTATTGTGTAACAGTTGCTTTTAAACCCACATATTCCAAAGTATCTGCTATATCCACCATGTTACAGAAACTAAAAGATCTAATATAGGATTAACAACGACATACCTTGGTATCCCCAAGTTTTTACCCACTAAAGTAGTTTTTGTGACCCAATTGTACGACAAAAAGTACTATGGTACAAACTCTATTATCTCCTATAGAAAGTTAAATACTTTCTATCAAAATGCCATTTACAAAACATTATATGTGAGGAGAGGTGACAAAATGGATGAAAGGGGCCTTGGCGTACTGAATATTATGGTCCTTTTCTTCCCTAAAAAAATTAGTGTCCTTTATGAAATGGCCTCAAAAACACAAATTTGATGTCTGGAAAAATAAGGTCCCTTTTGTCACGTCGCGTCACATATGACAAAAAAAGTTTTTATGAATAAAAACAGTACCATACTTAAATACTTTTATGGATATAATTGTACCAGAAAATTTACTAAAGTACCAACTTTAGCATCCCTGCCCTCCACAGTGTTTTTATCTCACATAATGTAAAAAATTTAGCTTTGAAAGCATTATAAAGGTGAGGAGAATAACTTTAAAGTGTGAAAGTTTTTAGGATGTGCTATCAATTTTTGTGGGGATAAAATATAAAAAATAAAATAATGTTTGTGGTGAAAAAATTTTTTTTTGAGGTAAAAAAATGTTTATGGTGAAAAAAAATTTGAGATGAAAATATTTAGCGGTGAATATTAAATATTATTCACCTTTAGGCAGTTGGTCGGCATGGAACAGTTCCAGGGAGGGCCACTAAACCCTATAATTTAAAAATATTTCATACCTCAGTGTAATAAAATATAGTTTTATTAATTTTATTTTATTAAAATTAGCAAATCTGATTCTAAACCCCCTAAAAAAAAAAATACAAATTTTTCTTACAGTTTTGAGTGTTGAAATCATGCACTAACATCCTTTACTTCTGGAATGGGATTCACTTAATTATAACAACAATATTCGATAGTTAAGTTGTCAAATTTTCATAAAAAAACTGACAGCTAAACTTCCAAATTTGGGACCAAAAAAGTCAAAGAATTGTCTCTCTCTCTCTGGTGAGTTTTGTAAAAAATTTACCAGATCAGATTATACATATTTTTTTTTCATTTTCAATCAAAAAAAAAAATCAAAATTTTGTTCAGAAAGTAAGATGGCATAAGTGTCATTAAAGTCTGTTACAATAATATTACGTATACGTATTGGTGTACTTTAACTTGAATTAAACACCTCCCAGTGTAGAATTAATATTGGGGTATCATTATTTTTTGAACTACAAATAATTTTAACTCCTTACCTTCTAGATTAATTTAAAAATAATAGTTATAGATAGTAAATAAGTGAAAAAAAACTATAAATTAAGTCATTGGAATAAAAATTTCAGTCTTTTCGTTAAAATATAATCAAAAAATTGTTTGAGTCAATACAAAATTAAAATCTAAATATAATTTTAAAATTACCTGACTCTTTATTACTCTTCTGCTTAATAAGTAATTTCAATTTTTCAATGTCATTGATTTTCAATTTAAATTACCAATTTCAATATCGTTCTATGGTAAACGAATCACTTAAACATGATTAGTTATTAGTTTTATCTAATGTTTTGTTAATTTTATTATCAAAACCAAAACACAAAATACAAATCATTAATTCAAATTGACATACAAATCAACAATTTTCTGAAATTTAATTCCCAGATTGTGCAAAAATTTCCATATGTGTGTATACATGAAGCATGTTTTGTATGTAAGGGTATCCCAAATTTTTAACCCAGTTAACTATTAGCAATTTTTAAGCAGCACAATTATTACGCATTTTAAAGTCAATTGTCAAACTTTAAAAGCTATAAGTATCCTCCATCCATTTTTGGTTATTATTCCCGTACATAGCTTAAGATAATAAAGGGTGTCCCAAGAAGAATGCAATTTTTAAATTTTAAATAAAACAGATATTTAAAAAAAAATCGTGAAACTTTATTATATCGTAAAGTAGACAGAATGAGGTTATGTATGGAACAATATATCGTGCAGATGGCCGCCGCGGCTTTGCTGGCATGCACGCGATCTTTTAATGAAATTTTCAATGACCGTTTTGCATGAATGCTGCGGTATTTCATTAATGCAGCGTCCAATTTCCTTTTGCTTCTCGTGAATCACTCGAGGATTTTCCTCACCCCAAATGCGACAATTCTGCCTATTGACGAAGCCATCAAGATGAAAATGGGCCTCGTCACTGAAGATGATTTTATCGGCAAAATCAGCATTTTCATGTTGTCTCTCCAATACCCAATTAACGAACTCCCTTCGCTGTCCATGGTCAGCTGGCTTCAGTTCCTGAGTCAATTGAACTTTGTTTGCATGAAGATGCAAATCTTTCGTCAAAATTCGCTGCAAAGTGGATTTGGAGACACCAATTTGCTGAGCTCGGTGTCGAATTGAGGTGGATGGAGTTTGAGCGACATCATCACGTACAGCTGCGACATTTTCGGTCGATCGACCTGGTCGATGGCGCGTTGTTGTCTTTACATCACTAACAGACCCAGTTTTGGAAAATTTATCCATTAATCTCTTTACAGTTGACTCTTTTGGAGCATTATTGTGACCCCAAATTGATCGCAATTTGCGAACTGTAGCCGCAAAACTTTCACCATTTTGGTAAAACAATTTCACAATGAGAATGCGTTGTTCATTCGTGTAGCGCTCCATTTTTACTAACCTCGTACCTTCTACTAGCAAACAATAACAATTGTTCAAATGTCAAACAATTACACTTCGAATGTTGCCAGATTTAAAAATTGCGTTCTTCTTGGGACACCCTTTATATGGTTTGATTCCTAACAGTTAACACAATTTGTACATTTACGAAATATTGGGACACCCTAATGTATGTACATTTGTATGATTAAACCAACTACTGCAAAATAATTTGCAATGAATCAAACAAGTAGATTAAGATTATTAAATTATTTATACATTTATATATTCAATCATGCATGCAACATGCAACTTGTTCACTACTACTACTACAGCACATTTTGTAAATGCTTATATAAACATATAGAAAAATCTATATGTACATACACGTACATAAGTATTGATGTATAAATGACCATTAGCTGACACTTTTTTCTTTTTAATCTTGTCCGGCAAAACATATGTTTAGCTTTTATTATAAACTAAAAACAACTTTAATATTTACACCTTGTATTACTATAAATTAAATTTTAAAATAAATTTTTAAAATATGGACTTTACCTTAATCTAAACTACAATAATAAGAAATTAATTTAAACTTAAACTTTTGTAGATTTCTTTCAAAATTTATGCATGTATATTTTTGTCACCCTAATATTCTTATGAAATTATTCATACAACATACTGTTCATATCAAATAAAACACAAATCAATATTCAATCACAAATTAGTATTGATAATAAACATTGACACATGATAATAATGATGAGTGGTAGTTGAAAAGTTTAATGCAGAGTTTTTAAAGAATGCTGTTTTTAATTTTAAAATGTATAGTTACTTGTTCTATTAAATTAATTTACATTAGAAACTAATGAGTAAGTAAAAAATAATTCTTAAACTGCTGCTAATTTATAAATAAACTCTGTAAGGCAATTAAACTTTTAAATTTTACATTTTTTAAAGGAGTTTTAGGAATTGTTGATCTGTTATTTTGTATATGAATAGTATTAGTATTTGTAAATGAATAGTATAAGTATGACCAAAGGGGAGAAAGGAGAGCGTGGATATTGATAAGGTTAGGTAGCGTCAACCAAAAATACTAAGTATTCTATCCTGCTGGCTCTATGGAATTACTCAATTTTTATACCTCCACCATATATGGTGAGGGTATATATCAGTTTGTCATTCCGTTTGTAATATGTCGAAATATAGGTTTAAGACCCCATAAAGTATATATATTCGTGATCCTTATGCAATTTTAAGTCGATTTAGCGATGTCCGTCTGTCTGTCTGTCTGTTGAAATCACGATCACGACGCGAAGACGCAAGCGGGGGTGCCTATTTTACCCAGATTATTTAACATCCTCCCGAGCAGTTTGGTATTTAAAATGAGCAAAATCGGTCAAGCGGTTCAAAAGTTATGAGTGAAAATGTGAAGGTACCTCTAAATTTTCCATACAAATTTGTACAATTTTTCTGTATCTATTTTTTTTTTCTGTTAAGTAAGTAAAAATGTTATTAAGTCTTCTTATAGTTCGATTACATTTATTGTCTTACATACTATGATAACTAAGTTAACGTAAAAATGAACAATGTTAAAGTCGCTAACAGAGCAGACCTCTGTAAATAACATTGCTAAAACTAAATAACAAAAGTTCGTTACATAAATTGAGAAAACATATTCATATTACAGTTCATGCAAAATTTAGTATATACTGATATCATCTTCATCCCCTTTGGTGGAGGGTATTCAAAGATTCGGCACAGCCGAATTTAGCCCTTTTTTACTTGTTATTCTCTATAATTTACTAATACAAATTTTCATGTATCTTTACAATAAAATAATTTATAAAAAAAATATAATAATATGATCTAAAATCCTACTAATACAATTGCTTTACATGTTTTTTAATAAAAAAAGCTAAATAAATCATTTCAATAATATGCAGCGTACGACAAATAAGCGGAAAACAGTCAAAATCCAAACAAAAAATAATTTTTTTGAAAAGTATTAAAATTTTAAAAAAGTTTAAAAATATTAAATTGTTGATAACACAGGAAACCTACCCAGAATTTGGAGCGCTTTTAGAATTTTAATTGGTAGTCACATAGCTGGCATGACCAACTTTATTTTTTTTTGACTCGTTTTTTTATTGCTTACTTTTTTTTTGATAAAAGTAACAAAAAAAAGAAGCCTGAAGTACCCCGACCAAAACGTTTTAGACAGTTATATTTATTTCCTGTGAACTTTTTAAAATTGGAGGTAGCCCATTTTTATTTAAAATTAACGGGAATTTGTTGTTAATTATTTTAGGTGCATAAATATTTAAAAATATTCAATGAAAACTATTCAGAATTAAAATTCGGTTTGCACAACAAAATTCGGTTAACATCACTGAATTTTGTGCTTACCGAATTTATTGGTTATCGAAAAAAAAACACACTTTTCAATTCGGTTGCCACTTTATTTTTCTGTGTGTAATATTATTTTTTTTTCAGTACTTATCACTTCCTAGTATTTTTTGCTGAATTATCTTTGGTACCACAGATATAGATATTCTCCAAATATGAAGCAGTTCTTTAAAAACCTGACTTAACTATATATTAGGGCACCCAGTCAATAAATTGTTCTTCGAAGAATTGAAAAAATGTTGTTCAAAAAATTATTCGAGTTATTAACCGAGAAAAATAACTACTAAAATAGTAAGCTAATACTAAATATAGTTTTGAGGGAGAAAAGAAAAAGTATATATTTCATATGAATAAACTCTTATATACACTCAAAATTTTTTTACAGTAACTCACTGTATTTTATTTTTTAGAAAGTTATCTGTAGATTTGTTTTTAAATCATTAATGCCTATTAACTTATGTCAAAATAACCAGAGCTTAGTGTTTAACAATAGTTATGAATATCAAATTTGCATGCAGTTAACAATGGTTAGTGCTAAGCTCTGGTTGTGATTTCGATAAGTTTTAAAATACAAAGAAATATATTCTTTAATCTTGTTTACATTTATTTAAAGAATAAATTACATATAAATACGGATTTTGTGTTACAGTTAATATTTCCATTTAAAATAATATGGTTCTTATTTTTTAGTTAATTGCCTAATAGTTAAGTCGTTTATTTTTAAAGACTTTGTAATTAATTTTAATGACATTTAAAAAAAATTAAATATCATTTATTATTACGGATTTTGTAGTTAATGTGTCTACAGTTATAATCACTAGTTTCAATTTTGAAGTTAACTAGTTGACAGTTAAAATAAAAAAATAAATAAATAAGTAAGGGAAATATCATTTGTTTTTACGGATTTGTCCTTAGTGTGTTAACAGTTAAAATAAATGAAAAATCATTTATTATTTACGGATATTGTAAGTAAATTAATAAATTTTTATAAATAAATGAGAACTTCTTTAAATTTTAACAAAAAGTTCGTAGATCGGTGATTTTTTATTTAAATTATTTTACATTTTCAGCAAATTTAAAATACAAGCTATTTTAAGTGTAAAGTTACATAAGGCGAAATTTATGAAATCGTTCATAAATAACATATAATATGCAATTTTCTATCAGTTGCCATTTGATATTAATTGATTTATACGATCATTTCTTACTCGATTACTTGTTGGAGTTAAAAATTCCCTAACCGATTTTTTTGTTGGCCCAATGATTTGGAAACTCTAAATTTGTGTGTTTGTTAGTTTGATACCGAATGTACCACAAAAGTGGATGTTCGAGTACTCGAATGAATGATAATACTAATAATAATGATGATATCGATGTGATATGATGAAATTGTATTCAACGGATTTAATGGTCAATATCATAAAGCAGTTTAGTAGCAGTAACCACAGAAACCAACACTTTCATATACAAACAAAGGAAAAATCCGAAATATTGCATTTTTACCCCTAACAGAGTTGTGTAAAGTAATCTCTATAATAAGAGAATTAAATTAGAAATATACTTTGGGGTATATTCACAAAACCACACCAGGGAACGAATGAAGTATAAAAAGTAAAACCCAATTAAAATGAACTCAGAGGGTTCCGAAAAATACGATCGTTATAAATGAGATTCGTGTAAGTCGAGGTAAAATTTGTAAAATAAATGGTTATTATTCACAAAATATTTTAAGTTTTTAAAACAAATTCAAAAATTGTACAATTTCATTCATTGAATTTTTTAAATAATCTATTTGCGCAAAAATTCAGAGAAAAATTCAGATGTAAGTTTAAAATTTGCAAAAAAAAAAAAATAAATATAGACAAAATCCATTTTTTTTAGATCATATTAAAAATTGAAAATGATATAAACTTTTGTTTCTGGGACTGGTAGAAATAGTTCGCTTTTCCCAATGATCGTATTAAGCGAATTTTATATGAAAATTATTGTCCAAACGTCGGGACTTTCAAATTAGTTCGTATTACCCAAAAATTCGTCTTACGAGTTCGTCTTAAACGAGTTTAACTGTATCCACAGCAAGATATTACTTACCGACTACACAATAACAGAAAATATTGTATGACTCTTTGCACCCAGAGAAAAGATTAGTTGATATTCGATTAAGGCTATTAAAATTTATTTCATAGGATGTTTTATTTATTTACAATTACCTATATTTAATTAATAAAGCTAAAATATTGTATTGAGAATAAAAAAGAGGAAAAAGGAACTAAAATATTACATTATCCAATTATTGGTACACTCAGAATATTACAATTACAAATAAAACAACATATTTATTTTAACTTTTTTATACATTTGTTCAAAATGATTTACTGGTATTTACCAATTTTTTCAGTTTTTTTTTTGCATTTGAAATTTAATAAAAATTTACCCACAAAACGAAAATTTGTTTATTTCTTTTCGTTTTGTTTTTTTTTTTATTTTAATTGTTTTTATGCGAAATTTCAAGAATATCATAAACACAGTTACACACTAAATGCGTCTATAGACTGTGTGAGTATACATTTTGTAGATTAAAAAAATTAAAAAAAATGCAAAAAAAGAAACGGAAACAATACCAGCTAAATGAATAAATCATTTATTTTTACGAATTGGTAGGTAAAATTTTAACATTTATTTTTAACTGATTAATAAGTTGATTTTTACTGATGTGTCAGTTGTTTAAACAATATTTAAAAATAAATTAGAAAATCCATTTGATTTAAATCAAAAGTAAGTAGACCAGTTTATAAATGAAATATTATTCCTTTTAAATGAAATTTTCTGTTATTGTAAACTCCAATTATTTTAAGTGTTGGATTTTACGATTAATAGTTATCGTAACCGCTAGAATTTGATTGGCAGCAAATTAGGTGGCCACACGCAGAGAAAAAAAAACATTGGTTGGGCCATCTTATTAGAAGAGCAACATACATTTTTGGGATTATGATTGTGCCAACCATTGTTGTACTATAATATTGTTCATATAATGATAATAAAATAACCATAATTTAAACATAATATGGTCCCTACAGTTATACACTCAGGAAAATAGTTAGTAGACAAATTTGTAAACGGTTTTTAATCCCACTTTACTATTTTGTACTGAATTTTAGTAAACAAATTATTATTTAGCAAATCTTTTTGCTATTTACATTTTCCAAATTACAGAATATTTACAATTTTTTGTTGCTAATGTTAGCAATCATTTTACAAATTTTTGAAAACCGATTTGCTAAAATTAACGAAAAAATTTACTAATTTTTAAATAGTGGAAGGAAAATTTTAGAAGGAAATGTTATTTTTAATTAAAACTTACACCCACAAACTTAAATTGCATTAAAATGTTACATATATTACAAAAGGATCGGATGTGAGAATACCGACTCATGTCTTAAAATAGGACATTCACTTGAAATAGCACTAAAAAGTTTTTTTAGTTATAAAAATCAGCCCTAAAAACAATTAAAATTTTTCCTTAAAAGTAAAAAAATTTACTAAAATATTTCTCAAAACCGAAATTACCAAATTAAAATAAAATAATCAATTCGTTTGTTTTTACAATTTTCAAATCTTTGATTTTTTTTAATTTTTTTGAAAAAAATAAATAAAATAAATTAAATTTGATGCTCGATAAAAAAAATAAATTTGAAATTTTGTACTAATTTAATAATATATATTTAGTAAGTTTTTTTTTGCTAATTTTATCAAACAGATTTCAAATTCCACTTAACAAAAGTATGCTAATATTTAGTAGCGGCAGCTTATTTGTTCTACAAATTTTATTATACTACACGTCAGCAGAGATGTGTTTCTAAGATTAGCAAAAAAGGACCGCTTGGCTCAAATTAGCAAAATTTCCCGCTATAACAGCAAAATTTTCATAGCCATTATAGACTATTTTTTTGGTGAGTATATGATGATTTAAGAATATTTCTTTAAGAATTATTTTTCCAAACAAAAATTTAATTTTAGAGACTTTTTTTAAAGAAAAATACTTTAAGTAGTAGAAGGCTTATTTTAATAAAAAATGTTCTAAGAACATTTTTAAGATATTTTCTTCTAAGAATCTAATAATATTTCTACTAGAAAAAGTTCTTGGAATCTAAGAATCTTACCATTTTTTAGAATCTAAGTTTTTTTAAGAATATATGAATTTTTATCTAAGAGACAGTTTGCAAAATCCGAGAATTTTACTTTAAAGAAAAGTCTATACAATCTAAAAATGTTTTAATCTGTAAAATGTCTAAAAATCTAGTAGTTATTTTGTATAAAAAACCTTTACGTATAAAACAACTCTTGGGTTCTAAAGACTTTTTCTTATAAAAAATTATTTTATTAATATTCCGAGTACTTTTTCCATAACCAAGTCATTATTTTACACGGAATGAATTAATAAAGATATATTTTTTTTAAAGTTATCATTCTTTTTATTGAAACGAATTAAAAAATATAAAACTTCATAAAGAATTTTATTGATAATGAATTTTTTCGACTATGAATTGATTATGTATAAAAAATATTCGAAAATAAAACTCCAGGTGAAAATAATCATATATTATCATTTTAACGTGGGTGACGAATAAACAGATTAAATTTTTTTTGTATTATGACTGTAATTGTCAGTCATATATTTTTTTTGATTCATAATTATTCATTAATTGTTGTCAGCATTTTATAGTTCCACAATTATCACAAGTTTTGTTACCACTGTATGGTTACAACCAATCATGTTATAAAATTCAAAGTGGCAATCACAAAATAATAAAGTATTTCCTATAAAAATGATGGTAGCGACCATATTGATGGTTAAAATCTATTTATAAACCAACAATTTGATTGTGACAACCATACCCGAATACTGCAAGAATAATATAGTAGTAGTGAAAATGTTGCAACCATGTTTTTTCGCTTGCGAGCACAACTGATGTTGTTTTCTGGGTGTGAGGATACGTGTGTGTGTAGGTCGGTGATGTAATGATTATATTATTACTATTGTCTGTCTGTTACTGCTTAAGGTTTTGTTTAGTGATCCATTTATAGCATGTATTTGTGAACATGTGGATATTTAAGCTTCAACTTGAAGCCTTCAAGGTAAAATAATTAATTTTTTTTTTATATGTGTTGTAGCTTAATAAATCCCATTGATACGATTAAATGCAACGAATCATGTGTAAATTCTCTTACACAACACTGTTTTGTGTACGTATGGGCGTGCAAACTAATTTCAGTGAAAATTAAATCAATTTTCAAATTTAAGTCGAGCGAAAATGTAATAATTGTATTCTTTGTAGCCACTCTGTGCGATAATTACAATTTTGAATACATTGCGTATTAATTAATGTTTTGTTTACAACAAAATTTCTTCAATTTGTAGTCTATAATGTAACTTTAAAAGGCTCACAATGTGAAATTTAGGATTAACTGCTTTACGCTGAAAAGCTAATTTAAACTAGATTTCGCAATCTAGTGCATGTATAATTAGATCAGTATCTTCTGATCGCAATATTAAACTAGATGTCAAGCATAATGTAAACGAAATTTTTTAATTTAATTAAGTGATTAACCATGACTTTATTTTAAATTATTTTCAATAGTTTTTCATTAAGAATGAAATTATTCTAATTAAAATCACTTACATATAAAAAAAGCATCTTCTTTAAAAAACTTTGTATAAAAAGGAAAGCTATTACTTTAAAATTGTTTCGATTATCTCTAAAAGAACTAAACTAAATTCATATAAAATGTAACGATTTGTAAGCAACATCCGGCATTGACATCAAAAGTACTTACACATAGTCATAAGTTGAAAAACACAACTAATACATACAAATGCAAGCGGAAAAATCTTCCCAAATCGAATATTATATGATTATAGTTGTATGTTAACATTTATATACTAAAAAAGTTGCATGGTGTATTTTATACAAACGAGTATTATTTACACGGGGAATAATGTAAAACTGGCATATAAAATTTTATCAGAAACTATTTATTTTTTTTTTCAATATTATGCACAATGACTTTCATGTGATCGCTCCACAGACAAGAAAGGTTATATACATTAAACTCACTTCCTGTGAAGCATTAATATAATTTATATAAAGGGTGGTTAAATTTTAAGGGCCGATGTTGATTTTGAATAAAACACAAATAATTTTGGAAAGTATTGTCATTTCTTTTTATTATGATAATATGGTATGGTTCAATTATGTATGGAACAAAATATCGGCCAAATGCGACCTCGGCGACACACCTCCATCCGATGGTCCAATTTTTCGATGATGCTGAGGTATAATTGAGGTTCTATGCCGTTAATGTGCCGAATTATCTCATCCTTTAGCTCTTGAATTGTTGCTGGCTTATTGACGTACACCTTTTCTTTCAAATAACCCCAAAGAAAGAAGTCCAACGGTGTCAAATCACATGATCTTGGCGGCCAATTGACATCGCCACGTTAGATAACACGGCCATTGAATTTGTCGCGCAAAAGAGCTATTGTTTTGTTAGCTATGTAGCAAATGGCACCGTCCTATTGAAACCACATATCGTGCAAATCTATATCTTCCAAATCGGGCAATAAAAAGTTCGTTATCATCTCACGATAGCGAACATCATTCACAGTAACTGCCTGAAAAAAATACGGTCCGATGATGCCGCCAGCCCATAAACCCCACCAAAAAGTCACTCTTTGTGGGTGCATTGGTTTTTCGACAATCGCTCTTGGATTATCATTCGCCAAAATGCGGCAATTCAGCTTATTGACGTATCCACTGAGGTCAATCATCACTGAAGATGATTTTCTTCGAAAATTGATCATCCACTGTTGCCATTTCTTGCCACCATTCTGACCATTGACGACGTTTGGAATGGTCAAGAGGCTTTAGTTCTTGCCTTGTAAGCGTGTAAATGCAAGTCTTTGTGCATAATGTTCGTTAACGACGACCGTGAGAGGTGTAATTGTTGGGCACGACGACGAGTTGAGGTGGGCGGCTCTTCAGCCACACTATCGTGAACAGCAGCAATATTTTCTGCAAAACGAGCATGCACTGGTGTTTTCACATCTCCTACAGACCCGGTTTCCTCAAATTTTTGCACGAATTTTCCGATTGTACGCACATTTGGACGATTAAATTGACCGAAAAAATCACGAAGTGCACGATATGCATTTTGATTTGAACGCCCATAATAAGCCTGAATAACTTTAACGCGTTGCTCGATTGTGTATCTTTCCATGGTTCAAATTGAGTTAGTCTGAAATTGAAAAATGTCAAATGAAATGCAGAAAAAACTTGACGTTTAGGTGTGGTTCACATTCAACATTCGCCCTTAAAATTTAACCACCCTTTAAATAAATTCTCGCAATCCTTTAACTTGATTAAATTTGTAATAATTTTGTTATGCTAAACTACACTGTTGAACAGGGTATATAATACACTCAGAAAAAAAAGTTAGTAGAAAAATTTGTAAACGGTTTTCAATCCCACTTTACTATTTTTGTACTAATTTTTAGTAAAAAAAATATTATTTAGCAAATCTTTTTGCTATTTACACTTTACAAATTACAGACTTTTTACAGAATATTTACAAATCTTTGTTGCTAATTTCAGAAATCATTTTACAAATTTTTGAAAACCGATTTGCTAAAATTAGCAAAAAAAATTACTATTTTTAAAAAAGTGGATATTGAAGGAAATGTTATTTCTAATATGTGGAAGTGTATATGCCGACTCATGTCTGAAAATAGGACATCCACTTAAAATAGCACTAAAAAGCTTTTGTTTTTAGTTCTAAAAATCAGCCCAAAACAGAAATTACCAAATTAAAACAAAATGGTTAATTCGTTTGTTTTAACAATTTTAAAGATTTTTAAGCCTCTGATTTTTTTTTTAATTTTTTACAAAATATTTTTTGAAAAAAATAAATAAAATAAAAAAAATTTTGATGCTCGATAAAAATTTTGTACTAAATATTAGTAATTTTTTTTTGCTGATTTTAGCAAACATATTTTAAATTCCACTTTACAAAAAATATGCTAAAATTTAGTAGCGGCTACTAATTTTTCTACTAATTTCATTGTACTACACGTCAGCAGACATGTGTTGCTAAGATTAGCAAAAAATACCGCTGGGCTCAAATTAGCAAAATTTCCCGTAATAACAGCAAAATTTTGAGTTGCCATTACAGACTTTTTTTGGTGAGTGTAGCTAGTGCTGATGTTTATACTTTCTAAAATTAATGGGCGTACATCCACTTTCAGAATCACTTGCTGAGTTGACGCACTTAAAGTATTATCTAGTTTACAGTTTGTAATTTAATAAAAAAAATTTCAGTTGAATTAAAAATAAAGGAACACATTTATATTTCAAAGAAATGTTTATTTAAACTTTTTAATACGTTTGTTCAAAATAATTTACTGGCATTTACCGGTTTTTTTTAGTTTTATTTATTTATTTTTTTTTTTTTTTCATTTATTTGAAATTTACCCACAAAACAGATATTTGTGGTTTATTTGTTTCCGTTTCAGTTATAAAAATAGACAGCAAGTGTGTTTCAAAAAAATAAAAATAAATATATTCCAAAATTTCAATTTTGTTATTTTTAAGTTGTTTGTTCACATACAAAAATATTTTAATTAAAATTACAAGAACTTTGTAAAAACACACACATATGGTTATTCACACAATATGTGTCTATAGACTGTGGGATTATACATTTTGTAGATTAAAAAATAAACAAAAATAAAAATATAATAATATAGACTTTGGAAGCAATTAAATAAATAATATATTTAAAGATTTATTTCTTAAAAAGCATTTAAGATATACAATAAATATACATTGAAAGTAATGAAAGAAGTGATTTGTAAAGAATGACTTTGTATTCTTTGTTACTGGGAATTATGTTGTTCTTTCGAAGTTTTGTCTTTCTTTGACATAAAATTGCTGAGCGTGAGTTTTTCAGAAAGATGAACTCGGCACGTAAAAGATAAACCAACTGTTAATCACTAAATCCAGCTAGAAAGCCATGTTTGATTTTTTAAAGCAAAAAAACTAAAATGATCACTGTCGCTATTTTGAGTTTTTCATGTTTTCGGTTTAAAATTTATCTGGAATTTAAAAGTTGGAAATTTGAGTTCACTGTAAATTAATTATTTACTCAGAAACTGTCGGAAACATATTTACGTGACGTACATATATGGCATATTTGACTTGATATTAGAAAATCGGGATTTGAACTTTTTAAGCACGTTTTTAAGAATTATACCACACAGAGGGTAGGGATAAAGGAAGAGAGCATTCGCCACTTCTTTTTGAAGGGCTGTTGCTATTAAAGCAAAATTTTTTTTGGAAAAACTCTATGTATTTTATTTTTTTTTATTTTATTTTTTTTTGATTTTTAAAACAACGCAAAATCGTTAAACTGTTCCACTTATGGCGCGAATTCGCCGAGTTCATATTTTCATTAGCTGGTTATTTAAAAATATTTTTACAAGTGGACTCACTGAGGGATGTTTTTGATTTACAAAACGATCTGGATAATCTTGGAGAGTGTTAACCCGCACATTTATTACTTTTAATCATATAAATTTGAGTCTTCAAAAAAATCTAAATCATTTATTGAATTTTGCACAACAAAAGATAATTTTAAACTATTTCTTTTTGCCGTATTACAATAAAATTTATTTTCCTTATAAATATTTTTTATACTAATTTTAAATTATTATATATTACATTTACTTTAATCATAGTCTGTAAGGAGTTTTGTGTCCATAGACTGAAATAAATAAATATAAATATAAATAAATATAAAATATATACATTGATAAAATGAGCTATGATCTTAATGGAAATTTTTCAAAAAATTTATTTCAATTTTAAAATATCGAAGGAAAATAATATGAATATTAATATGAAAAAAGAAAAAGGTTTTTTAGATTTTAGCAAAGCTTAAAAATATTAATAAATCAAAAGCTAATTCTAAGTAGACGTGCACTCATTCTCATTTAGTTATGAAAAATTTGCTTAAAAATTTTATATTTTAAATAATTTTGTTCAGTAAAAATATTGGAAGTTAGCATTTTCGAAAATCTAATGTTTTTTAAAATACACATAACTGTTTTGATCGAGACTACGACATACAGTGATCTCAAACCAAAGAAAAAAGTTGTAATAAATACACTACTTATAAGGCACTACCTCAACTAGGAGGAGGAATACAGGTTTTTGTTAAAAGTTGTTCACCGCGAGCTTTAAACAAGATTGCTCGGATCAAATGAAAATTTCGGGCACTTCACCTAAACATTGGCTATAAACTGATGAAACTCGTGTGGCTGCTTAACAAAGTTATGTATCATTATGAAATTTATTATAATAAAAAACCAACTTTTTATAAAAACTCATAAACAAAAAGTAAACAGATTCGTAATCTAAATTAAATAGATACGTATTAAGCAATTTTCGAGTTGAGCGCCCCGGTAGGCTAGTTGGTAGCGTGCTAGCTTATCAGTGAGGGGGTCGTGGGTTCAATTCCCACCAGAGACTCTGGTCTGTTTTCGCTACAACGAGCCGAAGGCCTTTGTTGCTAGTGCTCGGTTAGGGTATTAACATATAATTTGTAATAATATGATTAATAAATAAAATAAATAAATATTTTTCGAGGAGCTGCAGTTTTTGTTTCAATTTGCACTCTTGGGACGATTTGTAACATATCTTGGTGAATTGTTATACAGCGTTGAAAGCTTCAAGATGTCGCGTCTTAAAAATGGTACTTGAAAATTAAATTTAAAAAATTCTAAAACAACCTAGAAAATAAAATTAGATAATAGTATATTTAAAATACTATTAAAAAGTCGGACTGTTATAGAGAACATTGCGGGTTCGATCCTCAGCGATAATTTTTCTATACCTCATACATATAGCAACGTCCTTCTTCGGTGTTCCCATAGCGCTTCGGTAGGAAGTAAAATAATATAACAGGGCTATGAACTACACAGCTTCAACAATTTCGCAAACCCTCCATTAAATGGCGGCAATCAACTGTTTTAAGATTTATAATATTGTGCAATTACAGTGTTGCCATATTTGAAGCCTTTTGTCTTTTACCATTACATCGAATCTTTCCAAAGAAAGCAACACATTAATTAGTAGGAAAATTTTCCTGAGTGTTGCTTCCCTTAAAAATATATTGGTTCAATATATGACCATGAGGGTTCTCCAACCTTGTATAGGGCAAAAAAAAAAACTGTCAGTTATTGACTAAAAATATGTATTTGGGTGTAAAACGATGTCTCCCAAAAAATTTGGACAATCGGATAAGAGGAACACGTGCCCTGAAGTTTAAAAAATGGTAGATATGGGAAAAATATGACTTTTTTTCTTAAAATTTTTAAGATTAAGATTTTGAATTAAAAAGATTAAAAAATCATAATTAACAATAAATTATCTTTCTAATAAGGCAATAAAAACTTAAATCGTTTAAAAAAAACTAAGTTATTACAATTGCCCCCGGCAACTAATGTGTCAGAGAACGCTTAATCAAGAAGTTCGAGCCCAAATTTTGAAATTTGTAGAAATAATGTAATGCAAAAACATTTTTGTATTTTATTAGCTCCAAGGTACTCAATTAAAAAGTATTTTTATTATGTGCTTTGCAAACTCATTTTAATTTAAAACCAAAAGGGTCTAAATTTTTTAACACAGATTTTAAATCTCCAATTTTAAAGTTTCAAATATTTTTTTTCAAAAAATCATCGGTTGGACTTTAGGGTTTAATTAAACACATATTTAGGACTAAAACCTCCAAAAATTTAAGGTATTCCTTTTTTTCATTTGGCCAGTACAGTGATTAAACTCCACCAGATTTTTTTCACTTATTAAGATTTTTCACACACATCAACCAGACTATTTATACAATAAGTTGACAATTAGAAACTCTACACGCACGTGCAATATTATTTTACCTGATTATACATATATATCCTCTTCTAGAATGTTTTTGTCAGTGCTGTAAACCTTTGGAATAGTTTACCACATAATCTAAAAACCGATTAGCGTGTGGTGTTTTTTAAAAGGGCAGTTATAAAACATTATAAAACATTACAATAGATTGTTTAATTTTTAATGTTTTTTTTTGTGTTTGATATTTGATATTCAATTTCTTTTTGATTTTTAAATATTTTATTATTTTTTTTTTATTAAATTATTTTTTTTTGTTAAAATTTTATAGCAATGTTTTCTTAGTTTTAGTTCTAAAAATATATCTTATATAAAATTTACAATGTCTGAGATACTGTTAAGAGACTTAAAGTGTTACTTGTACCAAAATTATTTTGAAATAAAAAGAAAAAAATAAATAAGGTTTTATAATTTTTTTTATCAAATTCATCGCAAGCTTAAATAATTCAATGCCCTAAAAATAATATTACAAAATGTATTCATTAATTATTTTATTTGTTTTCATTAAAACGCAAATAATATCAAAGTACCTGTAGCCCTTTTTGTTGGCCAACACTAGTTTTCACTATGTAAACAAGAACAGCTGATTGTCAAGATAAAAGTTTAATGAAGATAAGTAAATTTTTACAACTTTTTGAGTTTTGAAGTGTTTGAAGGAGTGCTAAGTTGGTCATACAAGAAGTAGAGATTTTAAGGTGAAAAGCCCGAATTTCAAGTAGGGCTTTTAACAAATCTGTTGAAAAAATTGTTTCATTATATAAAATATGGCGGAAATTGCAAAAAAATTACAAACGTCAAACATGAGTACAGAAAAAACAGGAGCAAGATTTCGTTGATAACCTGGATGATTTATTTGACATTGCTCATGCAATCTTTGAGGCACGTTTTCGTTCCTCTTATCCGATTGTCAAAATTTTTTGGGAGACGTCGTTTTACACCTATATACAAATTTTTAAGGGGGTCCCAGTCAACTCACAAATTTTTTTTTGAGCAACCTTATGACTATAGATGATCTCATATATTTCCATATATCTTTGGATTCAACTTAGACATACATATGTTATATGGACATACATTTTCATATATAATTATAACTTCTGATATATGATTCATGTATCCACATACATATGTAATCATATATGATAATATACTTTCAAATTTCGAATCGGAAGGAGATCATGTATGGTCATATATTGACTATGCATGATCGTATGCGATTATGGCTGATATATGAACATGCCTGTTTATGTATATACGTCCAAGCAAAGTTCAATATATGAAGAAACATGATCTCATAAACACATCTTTGGATCCAAATGTTGATCAATTATGCTCGTATACGACCATATACCGCCAAAATTCCGATCCGAAGATAAGTGGTCATATATGATATTATGTATGACTGAAGTTCTCTTAAAATATATAAACTTTATTTAAATAAAAACTTTTAAAAAATTACAGTCGGACATGCCGCCTATTTTGGAAAGCGGACTAAATTCTGTAAAGGGGTTCGATATTTTTTTGCAAATAGGGCGGAAAATATAGAAATGAATTTGAACGAAATTGCCGACAAAGTTCATTTAAGCAGATACCGGGATGTTGGTTTTGTATGGGTACTAGGCACAAATATATTCCAAATTTGTTCTATATTATGAGACATGATTTAAGGTCCCAAATAATATTTACAAACCAAACTTTAATCAGATATCTACGGTTTTTTGTATGTAAATACCATTTAAGCTCAATTCAGAAAGGTATGTAAACCGATTCTAATCAAGTTCAATTATATTTTTGTAGTTATTTTCGTAATTTTACATAATCTCATCAAGAAAGTCTAAAGTCATTTATAATGGCTACACGCAGAGAAAAAACATGGTTGCAACATGATCACTGCTAATATATTATGCTTGCTGCAATCGGGTATGGTTGTCACAACCATGTTATTGGTTTTCTAAACATCAACATGGTCACTACCATCATTGTTATAGTAAATATTTTACTATTTTATGATGGACACATTATATTTTATAACACGATTGGCTGTAACTCATACAACTCACACAAAATGCTGGCAACAATTAATAAATAATTATACATCAAATAAAACATGACTTTGGCATTTACAGTCATAATATTGTCTTGTTTTCATAAAAACCAAAATTTTATCAATTCAGTCAGTTTGTTTTTACTACAAAATATCTTTAAAACAATCATATATTGTTTAATGCTGGGATTTTATATTAATTATTAATTAATTATTAATATGCCATAATATGATATTGTATATTAATAATCATAATATAATAAGAAGGATCATGTATATATACATATATATATTATTGTAGGGATCATAACATTGTTGTGGGGACCATAATATGATAACATTTTGAGCATATGTTAACATATTATGATAACTTCAAGATCATAATATGTTTATTTAGAATCATAATATGGTAATTTTTGAATCATAATATAACTGTAGGGATCATATTATGATAAGATTATGGTTATTTGATTATTATAATATGACGATCATATTATAGTACGACCATGGTTGACACAATCATAAACCCAAATATAAATGATGCTCTTCGAATATGATTGTCCCAACCATTTTTTTTCTCTGCGTGTTATAAATAAAGCAAATACAAGCCGCGAAATTTCGACTTTCATTCAGTTTAAAACCACTGTGCAACAACTAGTAGTATGCTGTTGTAGTGGTAAACGACAACTTGCGTTTATGCAACTGCTACTTAACTATATCAAATGCAACCTTAAAAGTTAGATATTGCAAATGCAAGTATAGGTAAGGATTATCCTTACAAAATCAAATTCACTATAGGAGCAAAACTACAATTTTTTTTCTCATACATATTTTCTTATATTGAAAAAATTTACTTAGAACACGTACAACAATGCTTTCTTTACCTTATGATGATTTTCGTTTAAAAGTTTTTTACCTTTCTTCCACACATACACTATCAAACAAAATTGCCTTTATATATGAAATATGTAGGTATCTGCTGCTTATAACTTTTGAATGAGTGTATGTCATAGAGCGACGACAATTCAATTTGGTGTTGATAGCTATGAGAATCCAATCACTTGACATATAGCAACATAAGTAAAAGCAGCAACAGAAATATTTGAAAATCATCCAGTTTCACCCATTCACTGTATATTGAATCTGGGGAGAGAGAAAAAAAAAAATGGATGGAAAAATTGTATTTCAACATGATTAGGTTGTTATTGTCAAAAAAAAAAAATAGAAGAAGAAGAAGAGAATGTAGAATCTATAAAAAATGTATAAATTGTGTATTTATTTAAGAATAGTATTTGTATAACATTGTAGTTGTAAAAAATAATGAAAGTCCTGTTTAAATAAAGCAGGACAAATTGCATTAAATAACGGATGTAATTGTGGTTAAGAAGATTTCATATTTGATAAAGGATGTTTAGAAAAGATTTTATATCCTGTCCAAAATAATATAATAACATTAAATGTGGTTGAGAGAAATGCTATTGATGATACAGTTGATAAGACAACTACTTATGATTTAATTTTATATTAAGAATTTGCCATTAACTTTTGTCAAAGCAATAAAGGATCAAAATTAAATTAATTTGTTAAATATTTGAAATCTACTTAAAACTTGTAATATATTTTCCTTAAACTTTAATTGAATAAAACTTTTTAAATTTATTTATTTTTAAACCAGATACAGATAAAAGTTTAACAATACCATCCATGTATGTGTGTGTTAATTATATCTTACACATACAAAAACAGAATATGACAATGAGAATATCAACAATATTTAACATCTACCATTACATTGCACCAACCCAACTTCATATTCCAACATTGCATTATTTTTAACGGCAATGAAAGAAGAACATTGTAGTAAGATAAACAACAAAAACATGGCCAGAGCTGTATGTTACTTTTACACATACATACAACAACAGAAATAATAGCAAGACAAAATGATTGATGGTGTATGAAATTAATCATGAAATGATGCATTGTCGAGATCATTAAATGACAGTACAATATCCATTCCATGTCATTTTATCTAGAAATGTTTTTAAAAAATGTATACAATTTTTTAAGGAATTATAGTAATGAGGTACTTTTTAAAATATACCCAGAAAATTGATTGATTGAAAATTTGTTAATACCATTAAAGAAGTATTTATTAGGAAGCTATTTTATTTAAAATTTCTATACAATCCCACTGACTGACGCATCATCGCCCAGACCAAAGCGTTGAAGCTGGAAACTTGCAATTTGGTAGGTATAATACTCCTTGCGGACACTCACCAAAATAAGTATGTAATGGCAACTGAAAATTTTTCTGTTATTACGGAAAATTTCGGTAATTTGAGCCCAGCTGTATTTTTTGCTTATCTTAGCAACACATGTCTACTGACGTGTAGTAGAATAAAATTAGTAGAAAAAATTAGTAGCCGCTAATAAATTTTAGTGAACTTTTTGTAAAGTGGAATTTAACACCAGTTTGCTTAAATCAACAAAAAAAAAAATATAATACTAAATATTAAATCAAATTAGTATAAAAAATTAAATTTAATTAAATTGCTGTAAACTCATTGAATTGTAAAATATATAAAAATTTTAATTTCTAAAAAAAAAATATAAAATGCACAAATTAACTCAATTCTTTTTAGATACACTTGTTTTACTATAAAGCTGCTAATTTCTTTTAAAATTGCCTTACGAATTCGAGCAACATTTTTTTAATTTTTTTTTCAAAAAAATATTTTAGAGAAA
This sequence comes from Eustalomyia histrio, assembly GCA_949748255.1. Classification (NCBI taxonomy): domain Eukaryota; kingdom Metazoa; phylum Arthropoda; class Insecta; order Diptera; family Anthomyiidae; genus Eustalomyia; species Eustalomyia histrio. Next base: position 25,178,913 of record OX456526.1, on the reverse strand, counting down.
ATTAAAAAAAAAACAAGGGCTTAAAAACATTTAAAACATAAACGAATTTATCATGTTGTTTTAATTTGATAATTTTTGTTTTGAAAAATAATTTTAGTAAATTTTTTTTTGGATTTTAAGGTCAAATATAAATTATTTTAGAAAAAAGCTATTAGATAAAACATGTTCGTCAATATCCACTTTTTCAAAATTAGTATTTTTTTTACTAATCTAAGCAAATCTTTTTAAAAAAATTTGTAAAATGATTTCTAAAGTTAGCAACAAAAAATTGTAAATATTTTGTAAAAATTCTGTAATTTGTAAAATGTAAATTAGCAGACAAATTTACTAAATAATATTTTTTTTACTGAAAATCGGTACAAAAATAGTAAAGTGGAATTGAAAACCGTTAACAAAATTTTCTATTAACTTTTTTTTTTTAAGTGTAGGCATCTGCTAAAATGAAAATTTTCGAAACGGCAAAAAAGGGAAAAATTCTCGCCCTTGGCGGCCTGCCTAAACCCTATTGGTTGGGAGTCTGATATTTCAAATATGAGTTCCCAAGAGTATGGACAAACTCTCTGATAAGTTAACATATGCTTTGGAATTTTCTCTAGGAACGTTGTAAAAATGAGGGGTAATAGGGGAAGTGTTTCCCCATTACAGATTGCCCACACTGTTTTGGTTAGGAACCTAAAACTTAAAATATAGTTTCCATGGGGTATAGTCTAATTTACTGATAAGATACTGGATGTTTCCCCCTTGACGGCCTGTTCAAATCTATTTAAGAAAAGAGGGAAAGTCTTCACTTTATTAGCCTGAGCAAGCCCCTTTGTCTAAGATCCTGAAGTTTAAAATATATATTGTCTGTAGTATTGGCTTTTTCATTGTTAAAGAAGTTTTTGGAAATTTCGTTAAGAACGTGTTAAAAATATAGAAAAGAAAAAATAGGGGAGAAAAGTCTTTCCCTCAGTAAAAAATCTTGTTAGTTAGATGTCTGAAATTTAGAATTCCAGTTTCGTGGGTTATGCGCAAATTCTCTAAAAAGGTAATTTTTGAAATTTTTAACTGGAATGTGGTAAAAATGGCTGTTTAAAAGGAGAAGAGTCTCCCCCTTTTACATTTTTAAGGCCCTATTTTTATCATGTTTTTGACAAAAATTCCAAGAACTAGTCAAAGTGGTTTGGGCAGATCGATAAGGGGAGACTTTACACAATTTGAACTCCGTTGCCGGACAAAAGTGTAAATAAGGGTTGTCCAAACAAATTTGTCTTGAAATCTCATATTTGAAATATGTGTTGCTTACTGTTTGGGTAAAATCACTGGTCAGATAGGGCTTCAAAAGGAAAAGTGCGACCTTTAACGATCTGCTCTAATCAAATTGGCTTAGAAACTTAAAGTATGAGTGAAATGCAAACATTAAAAGTGGGAAACGATATGTAATGGTACGGTAACAAGTGGAATTTAAACACTACATAAGGGAACCGAAATTAAATACGACTTGGAACGAGTGGAACTGAAACACTAGGTAAGGGGAACGAAATGAAATGGAATGGAATGGGAAAGAAGTGGTATTGAGGAGAAACGGAACGGTGAACGAATGGATTTAAAACATTAGACAAAGGGAAAATAAATGCAATAGAACGGGCAACAAGTGAAATTGAAACATTAGAAAAGGGGAACGAAATGGAATGAAGTGAAAAACAAGTGCAGTTGAAACTCTAAACACAGGGAACGAAAACGAGCCCGGATTTTTACTAATATTTATCGACTTAAACATACACTTAGAATATTATGTAATTTACTGTTTGTGATTTCATAAAAAAGTTTTCAGTTTAGTGAAAAATAAAGGAACATACATTTAGACTTCAAAGAAATATTTATTTTATCTTTTTTATATATTTGTTCAAAATAATTTACTGACATTTACCGATTTTTTTTCAGTTTCATTTATTTTTCATTTGTTTGAAATTAAATAAATATTTACCAACAAAACGGAAATTTGTGGTTTATTTGTTTTAAAGTAGTTTGTAAGTAAATTACGGAAAATACCATTTAAAAGAAATGATATTGTATTTAAAACCCGGTCTACTTACTTTTTAGTATAATTTATTTTTTTCATTTGTTTGATATTTAATAAAAATGTATCCAAAAAAGTGGTTTATTTGTTTTCGTTACAGTTATTTCAAATTTAAAAATCCAATTTGGTTTTTATTTGAAAATTATTTCAATCCAAATAACAAGAACTTCATAATCACACACATAGGGACATTCATACAAAGTATAAATAAATAAAATAAAATAAATCACAAAAACCATTTGATTTAAATGAATGGCAGGTAACACGGTTTTAAGTGAAATATCATTTCTTTTAAGTGGTATTTTCTGTTATTTTAACTTACAAACTATTTTTAGTGTATTTATCTATTTGGTAGATTTCTTATAATTTATAAGTTTCTAACAAACTTATTTTTTTAATGTTGCAAAGCATTTTTCTAATAAACTTTGGTGTACTGAATCCCAGTTTAGTAATAACAATTATTCAATGGACTGTTTGCGAGAAATTGTGATTTTCATAATTTTTTATCGATATTTTTTTAACTTTTTTTAACAACATATAATTTGTAGAGTATTGTTATACATTGACAATTCCGATATATTTTGTTGCAATTTGTTGTTTTTATGATTATGTTCTGATATGGAATAATGTAAAAACAAGAATATATTGACAGCAGTTATAATGCTTCAATGATACTACAAATTAAATAAATGTCTAAATTAATTATTTAAAAAAAATATTTCGTTTTTAGGTTTAAGAATTTATTTATCCTAGTATTTAATTAAGAAAATTAAATTTTTTTTATTGAGGTAATGCATAAGTTTTGTTCGTTTTTTGCTTTTTAAGATTTTTGTGTGGTATATTTCATTTATTTTTTTCAGTTTGTAAATTTTCCTTAATATTTATTACATTTTTTCAGTCTATCTTAACTTACTTTTTTTTTTCATTGTTAAAGTTATGGTGACACCACAATCTCCGTCAACCAGCAGCATTATATTATGTCAACCATCCTCCAACAACCACTAGAACTGATGAATGATATTTCATCATCATTTTCTGTTTTATGTAGTGGAAGTGTTATTCTGTTGCTTTGCCAATGGCTGTTGATAACAAAAAATGGAATACAAAAAAAAAAAAAAAAAATAATAAAAAAATGAAATAAAAATGTTTGCTGTTCACATTTGTTGCAATGACAAAATAGAGCAGCATAAAAAAAATCACTTACTTATACGTTGCCATGACAGTGTTTTTTTCCGTACTTCATATTTCCATTAATTCATGGTTTACATTAAATGGTAACTTATAGTGAAGGTTATGATCTGCATATTTAGATTGCAGATATTTTATAGTGTTTAATATGCAAAAATTGTTCACAAAATTTTTAATAAATAACATTATATATTCTATCTTTTAGTCTTGTTGTTGTAAAAAGATTGTTCATAAATGTTGTTTGATACTTTTTGTACTTCTACAGAGAGTACCTCAACCTTAAGACTCTGATTTTAATGAAATTTGGCTATTTGTTAGAAAAAATAAAACTAAAAACAATATGTCTCACATTTTTGCCCACCTCGTGGTTCTAGGGGTTGGAATACGGGGAAGAAACTGGTATATTATTCGGTACTTTTTTTTTTAGTAGACAGCGAAATAGAAACGATCGAAATTCTATTTAAAAGCTGCAGCAAAATAATATAAAAAACAAAAAGGTACCAAAATAGGTAGCAGTAAAAGCCCCTTAAAATTCCTTTCCTACGATACCGTAAAGTCCCAAAATATTTAAAATTTTCTATCAAAAGCAAAAAGGTACTTAAAAAAGTAGCAGTAAATATCTCTTTCTAAAGATACCACAGTTCCCCATATAAAGTACACAAAATTTTTCCAACAGAAAATTCAAAAAGTACCAAAAAGTACGAGCACTAAAACTTTTTTACCAACAATAACACACTTTTCCATATACTTTTACAAGTATCAAAAAAATAATAATAATTTCAAAAAGCTACCAAGAAAGGTGCCAGTACAAAGGTTGAAGTACATTAAAAAGCTAAAAACTAACAATTTTTAACCCCTTTTTGATACTTTTAATTCCGAGGTAGCTCAATAGGTGAGGCAGGTTGATCTTAGAGTATTCTTTTAACACATAATTAACTTTCTCAAAAATCGATGTGTTTTAGTTGGTGTACTTTTCTTGTTGAATATTTGTAAATTCAATTTATTAAAATACACCAATGATAATTTCAAAATAGGGATTCTGAATAGTTTTATCAGTGCGAAGAGATAAAAACTGTCACTTGTTTTCATTGTTTTTAAATGAGGAATTTTTCATGTCTTCAGAGCTTCGCAAATCTTTCAGAATCGTTAGCGATGTCTGCTTATGATTTATATCTCATTTAAATTTAAGGGGTTATATACAGAGGAGTCCCAAAGAAATCTATATTTTAAGAATTTTTCATAAGAAGTTCTTTTAATTTATTAAAGTTAAAATGTTTAAATATATAATGGTAATTTATAAATTTATTTTAACAATTATTAATTTGTAAAAATAATTATTTTTACAGCCGCCATTGCTGATGTCAGGGGTCACCTATAAAAAATAGTGTCTTGTGGTGCTAACAATATCGCTGGATTGGATCATCGAAAATTATCTTTAAAGTTTCAAAAGCACTTACAAACTCTTTGCCACATCGTCGTGCGTGTAACTGCGAGAATATTTGCCGTATTAACAAGAGATTTTTTACTTTGAGTGTACTTGAACATCTCTGTACATTACGAAAAAAATCGATTTTTTTTAATCTTTACTGTATATAAGCCCTGTATGTACGCTTATGATTTATATTTTCCAGCACTGTGCGTATGATTAATAATAAATTTCTTTTAATTGTTATTAAATAACAACAAGAGAAGTTTTATCTCATAGATTCATTAGACTAAATAAACAATACTTTATTTACTTTTGTCTGTTGGCATACAGAATTATTTTATATAAAAGGTGGTCTAACCATAATGCACGATGTTACTTGTAAATCACACCTTAACGTCGAGTTTTTTGCCCAACTTAATTTGACATTTCTTTGTTTCGGTGTTTCTCAAATTCAACCACGGAGATGTACACAATTAAGATTCAAAATGCATTTCGTGCACTTTCTGATTTTTTTGGTCGGCATAATTGACCAAATGTGTCCACCATCGTGAGAATCGTGCGAAAATTTCAGCAAACCGCTCAGTTTATTCTGCGGAAACATTGCTGTGGTTCGCGATAGTGTGACAGAAGAGCCTTTAACCTCGACTCGTCGTCGGTGTTCGCTTTTTGCGAGATGATAACGGACTTCATGTGGCCAGAAATTGTGGATATGGACCTGGATGATATGTGGTTCCAACAGGATGGTGCTACTTGCCACACAGCCAACGAAACAATGGCTCTTTTGCGCGAGAAATTTAATGGCCGTGTTATCTCACGCCGTGGCGATGTTAATTGGTCGCCACGATCATGTGATTTGACACCGTTGAACCTCTTTCTTTGGGGATTGAAAAAGTGTACGTCAATAAGCCAAAAACAATTCAAGAGCTAAAGGATGATATAATTTGGCACATTAACTTTAACATTGAACTTTAATTATGTTTCAGAAAATATGGACCATCGGATAGAGGTATGCCACCGATGCCGTGGCAAGCATTTGGTCGATATTTTGTTTCACACATAATTGTCATGGATCCTACTATCATAATAAAAAATATTAAAATAATTATATAAAAAATTTTTGTTTTTTTAAAATTAACATCGTGCATTATGGTTAAACCGCCCTTTATTAAATCAAACAATGCAATTAGAGTTTCAATTAGGCCATTAACGCAAATCCTCTTTAGATATGCATCTTGATTATAATCTATGTTTAAATAACTAATCAAAAATATATACTTTAATTAAAATTGAAACTTTTAAAGTGAAAAATATCTTACACATAAACATATTGAAGGAATTTAGATTTTAAGTACTAACGGGCTGAATCGCTATACTAAAACAGCTTGACTTATTTTCAAGGGAAGCCCCCCAATGATTTCACCCTGATTTTAATGAAACTTGTTGGCCAGAAATTACCTCAACGGACGTTATCCCAATAACCGAATTTGGGATTATGTCCGAAAAACTTTCGTTCATAATCCCAATGACATAAAAGGAGTTTATGACCGTTTGTCAAGCGACACCAAAAACGATAAAGACTCTAAAGAATTCAAAGACTTTATGGGTATTATGACTTTAAGTCTGCGCCATTATCTGACCATTTATATCGAGGGATTATGATCAAAAATGCTTCGGCCATAGTCCCAACATCCAGAAAATATAATCCCGAAACCGGAAATTAGGTTTGTACGATGCCACCAAACTGGGATATGTAATAGAGAATAAAAATCTTAGACTGACTAGTTCCTTTTATCTGCCATCTCCGATATTTTCAAACTAAAAAATATACCAAAAATTGGTACTTTTTCGTAAATTTTTAATATTTTAAAAATTTTTCTTGAATTAGATTTTTACCAGATTCGATTTTCCATTATCATATCCCGACTTCTATAGTAGATATTTGCAAACAAATTAAAGAGGTCGACAAGCAAAAAAAAAAAAAAAAAAAAAAACTGCTGTCACTTAAATCTTACTGGGTACAACATTTTGTGATTTGAATCATGACTGCTTGATACCACACCCAATTTATGTATTCTTTTAACCCTCTAATGTCCAAGACCGCCAAAATTAGGTCTTCAGATATTAAGTATTTTTTCCTAAATAATAATTGTTTATTAAATCATTTATACAGAAATATTATATCGTATTGATTGCAAACATAATTTACTAACTGATAACTGAATTTCTTGCCAATCAAATGCTTTGGATGGAGACCAAAATTGACTAAGCTAGAATCGGTTTAAAACTGATGAAACTTACAATTTTTTTTTTTTTAATTACATATTAATTTTTCCAATACTAGCTTAGATGCAGTTTTACACCCAGAAAACACATTCGTGCAGACAACCGCATTTGTTGCCAATCGAATGTTTTAGTTGCAGCAACTGAATTTTTTGGTTGTGACTACCGAAATGTTATTGAGGCAACTGTAATACTATTGTATTAGTCAACTTATATTACTGATTCCACAATGATTAGCTACAAATTCGGTTGCCAGCACAAATCTGTTTTTTCGGTGTTCCGTAACTTTTTGCTTATTATTATTTATTTCGCCCATAATCGGAAAAATTTAAATTTTATTTCAAAAAAAAATTACTTTAAAAATTTTAACCCGATTCTAACAGACTAGGATATATTTTGCTCACTAATAAACGTACTTTCAAATAAAAATAAGAAAAAATAGGTTTTCAAATAAAGTATTACAAAATAAATGCGTCAAATTTTAGAAATTTATATTTAAATTGAAAATTTGAAATATTTTGGATAATATTTTCACATGGGTTTGGTAAAACTATAAACATACTTACACTTAGAGAAAAAACATGGTTGGGGAAATAAAATTCGAAAAGCTTCATATATTTTCAGCATTATAATTGTGCCAACCATAGTCATACTACAATATTGTAATATTATGATAATTACAGGTAATAAGTATTCAAGTCTATTTTATACAAAATTATTTATTTTTCATCCAATATTTCGCTATCCCAATCGATGGCTTCTTCAGGGAAAAAATCCTATCCATTGAGATAGCGAAATATTGGATGAAAAATAAATAATTTTGTATAAAATAGACCTTGAGCTTGAATACTTATTACCTGGAATTTGTATTAAAAAGGTCGAAGAAATTGAACTGAATAATTTATTATGATAATTAAATAACCATAATATGGGCCCTACAGTTACAATATGATTCGAAATTATGAAAAAGTTGTTTAAATTTAGGAAAATTTCTTTTAGAATCCAGCAAAAAAAAGTAGCAAAAGAAGAGAAAAAAAGCAGTGATTTTGATTCTGGTGTTGTGAAAATTTGGATCGGAACCAATGATTTTTACAAAGGGGTGTCAGGGGGTGGAAGTTATCTTTTATAATCCTTTTTCATTGCATCTAAAGCCCTTCTTATATTTTAGTGAAAAATGAGATTTTTTGATGTTCCCAAAAGCATATAGAAACAATTTTGTATGATCAATATAAAGTCTTCTATAACATAGGTCATAAGTTCACAATTCGTAACAGACAACAAACTGACATATTAAGTTAAGCATACTAAATAATTTTTCTTCGTAAAAAAGTTATTTGTCATCTTTTTCTTAAGTAAAACTGTTTGATACGTAGTAGTTGGCAACTTATGACCATCGGGGTTCAACTGCATATATTTATAGACAAATAAAGGTGCAAAGTACAAAAAGTTTATATCGGCAGTTTACAAAGATTTTATTAATTCACATTCAGTAATAGAGCCTTATTTTTTAAATTACTTTATTCGAAACTTAAAGTTAAAAATTGATACAAAGCACTTAAACCTGATAACTTGTTTCAAATTAACCAAAGTTTAGTACATAACCATAGTTATGAATATCAAATTTATATTTAAATATCTATTGTTAATATTTAAATTTTGAGATTTGAGACATAAATTTCATTAAAAATCACATTTTTGGAAGTTGTGATTAAACCCATATGTCCATATGGGTTTAATCACACTTTTATACAGGGTGTTCTTAAACCAGTGCATGGTTCCTAAGCCAGTGCATGTCACAGGCTTTAAGCTTCATCTGAAGACTATTGGCTTCAATGTGCCGACGCCAAGTAAGACATCTGTCTAGATGCATACCAAGATATGTGACGTCATCAGTCTGTGGGATATGTACGTTATTAAGTGTAACAGGGGGGCAATTTCCCGTTCTTAAAGTGAACGTGTTTACTCTTAAGTTCATTCACCCATATTCGCCAATTTTTTAGCCACGTCTCCACATTTCTGAGATGGTTATCTAACTCCATTGAAGCGACAATGGGATTTGCGTTTATGCTCAGAATTGCAGTATCATCAGCAAATGTTGATGTTAACATACGGTCACTTGTTGGCAAATAAGATGTGTAGATTAGGTAAAATGTTGGACCAAGAACACTTCCCTGTGGAACACCTGTTTTAATTTCATAGTCAGCTGTCACGTGATCATTATACTTTACCCGAAAATAGCGGTTCAATAAATAAGACTCCAATAGTTTATGGGTACATGGAGGTAATAAGTGCTTTATTTTATATATCAAGCCATCATGCCTTACTTTATCGAAAGCTTGAGGAATATCTAGAAAAATTCCTATCTTCAAAAGATTTTCTTATCTCTCCAGTTATGCGGTTAACCTGCTCGATAGTTCCATGTTTTTCTCGGAAACCAAATTGGTGAACTGGGATAATATTCTCATTCATAATAAATGGCTTAATTTTCATTAGGAATATCTTTTCAAAAAGTTTCGACAGGCATGAAAGTAAGCTTATAAGCCTATATGATAATGGTACTGTTAAATCCTTTCCTGGCTTGGGTATCATTTTAATTTGTGAGATTTTCCAACTAAGCTGGAAATAGCTGAATTTAAGGACCGCATTGAACAAAATTCGAAGCACAATAACTGCCACACTCGGTAGGATTTTAATCATTTTCGGAGTAATAAAAATTAGAACTACATGACACTTTGGAATTAATGAAAAATTGATTCCTTAAGAATCACTTCCATTTATTTTTGCTGCGAAATGTTATCGACTCTTTCAAGAGAACTACTTTGATTCTATGGACTTTAACGAAAATAAATCCAAAATAATATTTAAATTTAAAGCAATTTTTTAATTAAAAAACATAGATTCTATGGGTTTTTTCTAATAGAAAAATTCTTAGATTCTTAGGACAGTAAAATTTTCTTAGATAGTCCTTTGAGTCCTCAGAATTTTTATTTTAGAAAAAGCCCTTAGAATCTAAGAATATTTGTACTGGAAAATGTGTAAAGAATCTAAGAATTTTTTTATTCAAAGAAAGTCCTTAGAATCTAAGATTTTTTTTTAAGAATATATGAATTTGTATCTAAGAAACAGTTTGGAGAATCCAAGAATTTTACTTTAAGAAAAAGTCCACAGATTCTAAAAATGTTTCTAACAGAAAAATTTCTAAATATTTAGTATTTTGTATAAGAAACTTATTCGTACTAAATAACTCTTGGGTTAAAAAAAAATTATTTTATTATTATTCTGAGTACTTTTTCCACAAGAAAGTCGTTAATTTAATCAATTAATAAACATATTCTTTTCAATAAAAAAAATTTTATTGAACAATAAATTTTTTTCCACAATGAATTGATTAGTGCAAATTATAATATTATATGTATAAGGAATTTTCAAAAATAAAACTCCCCAGGTGAAAATGATCATATATTTTTTTACATGTGTGACTGAACTGATAAGATTTAATTTATGAAAACAGGACAGAATTATGGCTGTAAATGTCCAGGTCAGTTTTTAGTTGATTTGTAATTATTCATAGATTAATCTCTGCATTTTATAGTTCCATAATTATCATATTTTTTTTAAGTTAGTATTTTTGTTACTAAAGTATGGTTACAGCAAATCATGTTATAAAATAGAAAGTGGCAATCATGAAATAATCAAATATTTACTACAATAATGATGGTAGCGACCATATTGAAGGTTGGAACCTTTTTATAAACCAATAACTTGATTGTGACAACCATACCCGACTGCAGTAAGCATAGTATAGTAGCAGTGATCATGTTGAAGCCATGCTTTTTCTCTGCGTGTATGTGTTTATGCTCCAAGCTTGTATGGAAAAAAGAAATCTAAGTCATTGACTAGTCCCCACCCTTGTAATGTTCATTTGGTTGTAAAACCATGTGTTGCAAATAATTAGCTTAATCGGACATTGGGACACCGCAACACATCTACCCTAAAGTTTCTAAAAAATTTTTATATTTTAAAACGAGTTTGAATTAAAATTATTAAAAAATTTTAATTTACAGTTTTGCTAAATTGTTTTAAATTAATTGCATATAAATCATAATTTTTAAACACTGGTTTCAAATTTCCAGTTTTAAATTTTTTATGGTGAATATTTTTTTTGCTAAAAATCAGCTGGTTTATTTTCACCAACACGTTTTGGCAATTTTTCTGAAAGCAACCTCGTAACTAAAAGCAAACATTTTTTGCTTTCTTTACTAACTATTTTTTTTGAGTGTATACCAGAGAACTGCATTTGCTGATTGCAAAACGTTCATACGCAATCAACACAAGAATAAATATGTGTTTGCGTTCAAACGCCAAATATACTCCAACACACATATTTGTTGATGATTTTAAATCAATCAAACGACGTGCAAATTGTTTTGTCACTGATTTATAATCGTTGTTAAACCATTGATTTTATTCTGTTCATTTGAGCCAACAATAATTATTTTGATGTAGAATAAATCAGAAAAACAACAAACAACGTGTATGAGTGTAATCATAATTAAAACAAAATAGTTTCTTATCTATTAAAAGGGGGTGGTTCTGTAGAAACACATTTCATAAATGATATATGTATATTAGGGTGGGACTAAAATAGGTTTTTTTAGAATTTTTATTAGGAATACCAAAAATATTGTTCTTTGTGAAATATAAATATTTTTTTGGGAAAAAAAATTTAGGTCGATATCTCAGGCTCACCCATTCCGGTTTAAATTAAATATTGCCTAATTTTCCAATCAAAATAGATGAAAACAAATTTAGACAATATTTAAAATTTTCCGGATTAGGCAAGACCTAAATTTTTTTTTCCAAAAAAATATTTATATTTCACAAAGAAGAATATTTTGATTACTAATAAAAATTCTAAAAAAGCGGATTTAAGTCCCACCCTAATGTAAACAATATCATTTATGAATTGTGTTTCTATTTTGTTTTAATTAATAATACACTCATACGCGTTGTTTGTTTTTTTTTCTGATTTATTCAACGCTGACTTTTGATTCAAACTGATCCGAATTACGCGTTCAGTAACATGATGCTGATTTTATTCTACAGTGAATTTTGTTGAATTATTAAATGTGAACAAGAATTTTTGTGTATGATTAAACCAAGAAAATAGTTTTGCAGTTCTCTGGTGCATACACATCTAAAATAAACATTGATTATTACATAAAATGTGATGTATGTATAGTTGCACTTTAATCAAATTTATATGTATGCGTATGCTATAGTTACGTACCGTTATAGAAAATATTTAATATATTTTTTTATCTTGTCACCTTTACATTTTCTCAAGTGCATTGTACACGTTGTTACCACATCTCTTTTCTTATTATAGCAAACAATATTTTTTTCTTATTGCGATTTTTCATTTACAAGAAACCGTTTATAGATTAAATGTACACCTACGTGTGTCTGTCTACCTGTTACCACCCACTCGTTTTAAGTACAAACTACTACATGCATTTTAAATAATAAAAAAAGAAAAAAAATATATATATATGTAAGTAGTTGGCAAAATACTAAGAATCCTTCTTAAGTTAACAGCTACCAGCATAAGTATACACTTAAGAATGTGTAACGATAGTGTCATCAAATAACATAGAAATCAATTTTATTGATAATAATGGGAAAAATATCTCACAAAAAGTACTTGTTAGCTGAGGGCGTTGAAAAAAATAGTGTAGAGTTTTTATGTCGTTATTTATAAAAGAAAAATGTGTATACACTCTAAGAAAAAAATGTATGTAAAATTTATATTTTAATTATAGCAAGGTTTCATGTTAAACTGCTCAAAATGCATAAGACACAAAATGTGTACCAAATTAAGTGAAACACTTTTGTCTATAAAAACACATAGACAAAAATTTAAATACAGGTTGGTTGAAAAGTTCCTGCGCTCACGAAGAGATGGCACTGCTAGCTCCAAACTTTTTTTTTTCACAAGTTGGTATAATTGTCCTGAGAACACATGCAAAGTTGCAAGTCATTCTGTCAATTCTTTCTTTGATTCTTTTTAATATGGAAAAAATTGAATATCGTGCAGTCATTAGATTCTTTGTTTTGAAGGATTTAAAAGCAAAGGAAATTTATGAACAATTGTTAGAAGCGTAAAAAGAGTCCTCACCTTCAAAACGCACCGTTGAATTTTGGGCTGGTGAATTTAAACGTGGTCGTAGCAGCCTTAAAGACGATCCACGCGAAGGAAGACCAAAAACTGCAACCACAGCAGAAATCATTGAGCAGGTACATAATATGGTTAGTGAAGATCCAAGTTTGACTTAGCGTGAAATTGCTAATGCCATAGGCATCTTAGACGAACGAGTACTCCATATTTGACATGAAGAATTACGTATGAAAAAACTGTTTGGAATGTTAGTGCCGCACACATTAACAATTCAACAAAAACTGGATCGAAAACAAATTTCTTAGCTTAATTTGGAGCGTTTTAAGTCGTTTTATAACTATGGATGAGACTTGGATCTACCACCATGATCCTAAATTGAAACAAGAACGTTTACAGTGGACTGAAGCTGGTTGTTCAGCTCCAAAGCAGGTGAAGTTACAACGATCAGCAAAAAAGGTTATGGCATCAGTTTTTTGGGATGCAAAAGGAATTTTGTTGGTTAATTATCTTCAGGAAGGTAAAACAATCAACTCTGAATATTATTGCAGCCTTTTGAATCATCTGGATGAAAAAATTCGTGAGAAAAGACCTGTTTTAAAGAAAAAAAAAAACATTTTTCATCAAGAGAATGCACCTGCTCACAAAAGTGTTTTGACGATGGCTAAATTCAAGGAATTAAAGTACGAATTGCTTGAACATCCACCGTATTCACCAGATTTGGCTCCCAGTGACTACTATCTCTTCAGAAATCTCAAACAATTCCTTCGTGGAAAGCATTTTTTGTCGAATGAAGAGGCCATAGCAGCTGTAGACGGTTATTTTGCAGAGCTTCCGGAAAACCATTATAAGGATGGGATAAAATTATTGGAAGATCATTGGAACAAGTGTATTGAGCTTCTAGGAGATTATATTAAATAAAAAAATATATTTCGTAACAAAAACAGTATTCTTTCATTTCGAGCGCAGGAAATTTTCAACCAACCTGGATGTATAGTAGACACATATGACAAATAGTTTGTATACATGTTTCTTTGCTTATAAACATTTAATTTTTATAATTACACTCATTATGCCTTAATTTTGTGTGTTAAGTTTAAAAGGATGTTAACGTTTTTCTAAGAAATAAAAACAAATTAGCTAATCAAGTCAGTGTCAAAAATGTTATGAAAGGTGAGTAAATATCGTACATGTAATTAAATATTTTAATAAATTAAAAAATATATATATATACACTCAGAATATTATGTAGTTAAGTAAGTAGTTAAGTTCCAGTATTTCACAAAATTTTTAAAAAATTTAGTTTTTTAGTATGCACTCAGATTCTGAGGAATACGTATTCTATGGAGCCTTAGAATATTTATACCAAAAAATTAGGGTTTATGAATCTCAGAGTTTTCTATGACAAAAGTTTTTAGATTATTAAAAGTTTTCTAAAAGAAATTGTCCTTAATTTCCTATAAAAAATTCCTCATATTCGAGTGAACTTTTCATATAAAAAACTCAAGTATTTGGAGAAAGTTTTTCTTTAAACAGAAGTCTTAAGAATCTAAGGGATTTTAAACAAAAGTATTTTCAGAATTTTATACATTTTTGTTTTGGAATTTGAATGTTTTCTACATAGAAATATTTGCATAATTTCAGGAATTTACACTTAACGAAAACCTGAGGATTGGTTTCCAGAAAAAAGTATTTAGAAGCTGTTGGATTTAATACAGGAAAAGTTCTCTAAATGTGAATATTTTTTTACAGGGAGATGTTCTCTAAATGCGAGGGCATTTCTATAGAAAAAAACTCATATGAGTTCGAGGTTTATTCTGTAAGCAATAATACTGCTATTCGATTTTCTATAAGAAGAGGTTCTCAGTTTCTTAGAATTTTGCAAAAAAGTTCTCATTTTTTATACAAAATCATTTATGTTACATACGGACTTTTATGTACAAAATAACATGCCTATTTGGAGGACTGTGTTGTATATGAAACTAAAAGTTTTCTGAATTTCAGGTATTCGGTAGAAACAGAAAGTTTTTCTACCGTAAGTTTATACGATTTTAATCTGATAGGTTTTCTAAGTAAACAGTTCTTTGAATCAAAGGGTTTTTACTAACAAGAAAATATTTTTCACAATTTGAAAGATTTTTGGTAAAAAAAGTCCTTGGAACTGAAAAAAAAAAAATGCTTTTGAGAATTTGAGAGTTTTTTATTAAGAAATAGTAGATTTAAACTGATAGTTATTTTTATAAAAATATATGCAGTACCTGAGATGCTTTCTACACTCACCAAAAAAAGTGTGTAATGGCAACTGAAAATTTTGCTTTTATTACGGGAAATTTTGCTAATTTGAGTCCAGCGGTATTTTTTTCTTATGTTACCAACACATGTCTGCTGACGTTTAGTACAATGCAATTAGTATAAAAAATTATCAGCCGCTACAAAACTTTAGTAAACTTTTGATAAAGTGAAATTTAAAATCGCTTTGCTAAAATCAGCAAAAAAAAATTACTAAATATTATAATATAAGTACAACCAAATAAGTGTAAAAGAGTAGTAAGCGCTATTAAAATTTAATAAATTGCTGTAAAATTAATGAATTGTAAAATATAGCAAAATTTTAATTTATAAAAAATGTTATTAAATTTCTTTTGAAATTGCCTTACGAATTCGAATATACGAATTTATATATATTTTTTTTTGAGCAACATTTTTTTTTTGGATTTATGTTTTTTTAAAATAGTAAACAAATTTATAAGTTTCTTTTAATTTGCTAATTTTTGTTTTGAAAAATATTTTTAGTAAACTTTCTAGATTTTAAGGTCAACTTTTAATTATTTTAAGCGCTAATTTTTAGAACTAAAAAGGTTTTTAAAGCTATTTTAAGTGGATGTCCTATATTTGGAAATGAGTCGGTTGTGAAAGTATTTTCACTTTTTTCAACCTATGTAGTATTTTAAGTTTTAATTATTAGAAATAAAATTTCATTCAATATTTTTAAATTTAGTATTTTTTTAAATCGGTTTTCAAAAATTTGTAAAATGATTTCTGAAGTTAGCAACAAAAATTTGTAAATATTCTGTAAAAATTCTGTAATTTGTAAAATGTAAATAGCAAAAAAAATTTATAAATATTAATTTATAGTACTAAAAACCAATACAAACATAGTAATGGTGGAATTAAAAACCGGCAAAAAATTTTTCTACTAAGCTTTATTTCTGAGTGTATCGTAAAAAGTCGAAAAAATCTGGCCGATAGATTCTAAGTATTTTTTTCATGTGAACAAACCATCACATTTTGAAAACTTGTTCCATAAGTGTACACCAGATTCGAAAAACCTTTATTTGTGTAGAAAATTTTAATATGCTACAGATTTATTTTAATAGAAATTTTCTCAGAATGAGATGATTTTTTATTGAAATGTCGATGACTTTTCCTAGACAACAATATACCTTCTTTAAATAAAGTAAATTTCAACAAAAATCTATTAGAGTGTAGGCAGGATGAAAAAAATTAATTTGTTAAAAATGTTTACAGTTGTTAAAAAAAAAACATGATTTTTTTTAATTAAAAGTTTAAGTAACAATATTGATAATTTATTTTGTAATGTCAGCAATACTTTGGTGGAGTAATAATTTTTATAAGAGTCTCTAGGCATCTAACTAAAACTCAATTAGGAGAAAAAAATTGTTAGTAAAAACTTTAAATTTCTTGATATTGACAACTTATCAGACTCTTTTATGACAAATGTCCAATCCACCCCAACTGAAATTTTAAATTTAGTTTTTTTTTGTACTCAACACCCTTTTTTGTTGTATGTATTATTTATGCCACTAAAGATAACACATTATTTGTATCAACAATTTTTTTAGAATGTGAAATACTGATTCCGAATTAATTTTTTAATCAGATAATTATGCATTATGAAATAAGCACAAATTTCATTTTAATACCCTTCACCACAGGTGGAAGGGTTTTTATAAGTTTGTCATTCCGTTTGTAATTTCTACAATATTGATCTTAGACCCTGTAAAGAACGAAGTTGATTTAACGATGTCCGTCTGTGTGTTGAAATGGGTTTTCCGAAGACCCCAGACATGATGAGAACTTGATTGTTATATATTTCTGTTACATATGATCCATTTCTGTTTGCTATTGAAAATCAGACAAATCGGTTAATAAATGGCTGAGATATTAGCAGCCTCTAATTTTTTCCGTAAAATGCCTTTGTTTTTATATGTATATTGAATATTACGCATAACAAACACATCCATTTATTGAAATTCTTTTCTTTCACCTCTTCACCTTTCATACACAAACAACAAACACATACAAAGATTAGTCATTTAAATAAAAACCAAACAAATCTCTAATGAACGAAAACTTTTTATATACCTCTATTAACGATGATTTTATATGAGCTTCAATAGCTCAGTAGTCTAAGCGCTATGTCACAAATACTCTTTTTCTCTTAGACGCGGGTTCGATTCCCCGTCTATCCTACTTTTTTTTGTAAAATTTTTTTATATTTTTTAAGACTTTTTTTTTTGTTTTTTTAACATTAAATAAATAATTTAAATAAAATAAAATAAATCCATAAATAGGCTAAAAACATCAAAATTTTTATAAAAACTCTCTGATACAAACAAAATTCAAACGGTTTTATTTCTATTTTTTGCTCCGATTTAAAAGAATTTATAAACAGATTTTTAAACCATTTTATTTATTTTTTATATATTATTTTATTTCTCATATATTATTTTAGAGCTGTAATATGACCTATGGATACGTCTTATATAGCAAAAGATCGAAAATCTTTAGTATAACATATTTGCTAAAAAAACTCTCATATATCGGTTAAGATACAAAAAAGTTATGCACAAAACATAAATTTTTTTAAATACCTATTTTCTGGAACCATAAATCTTCCCGAGTCCAAGTTTTATCACCAAACTAAATGGGTAATTTCCTCTTAAAGGCGTCCGTATATAAATCTGTCCATTCCATATATGTCCATATATAAACTTCAGTTTTTCCCAACCATGGTAAAGGGTATATAAGATTCGGCATATGCGAATTTAGCAGCTCTTACTTGTTAAAATTAGTTTTCATATTGAACAACATAACGTATGAGTAATATTTATTAAATTTGCTCAATGCATGGCACACTGAGACGTATGAGTAATATTTATCTATCTTACGTAAAATATTTAATAGTCAAGCACTTCGCATACAAATCATAGGGAATATTTATGTTTTTTTAAAGAATTTCCTTTTCATGTAGACTTTTTATGTATTATTCGATCTCTCTGTTTTAATTATATACATTTAAAATTTATCATAATCATAATTTATTGTTACTAACGAATAATGTTACTAACTAAAATATAAAAGAATTTCCTTTTCTTTCACTTACTTCCACTTTAATAATTTTTATTAAACAAATAAAAATGTTAAGTTAACATAAATACGTATATAAAATCTTTTAAATCTCCTGAGTAAGTCTAACATAAATTGGCAATTTATTTTTTTATTATGGCATTTTCTATTGAAAATAATGTATTATCAAGGTCAAAGACTTATTTTCAAAAGTATATTACCATAAAGAAGAAAAAAATATATACAACTACCTTTCATATTATAGATTTGAAGTATGTTCAGCATACAAATGTATACAATTGATATTCAGCACATAACAATGGTTCATAGGGACTGAAATACTAAGCACAACCAACCCATCAAACCAACAAAAAAAAAAATAAAGGTTGTGCAAATATTTGACAAATCAAACGTGATTGACATTGATTTATGATTTTAACGTCACAAATTTGCTAAACTTGTCGAAAATTTTTTTTGGAGGATGTTTTTTTTTCCTTTACAATTTAAATAAAAAAGTTAGTCAATACAATTGATGACATAAATGTGTATATCTATATACATTATTTTTTTTTTGTACTGTAAGGAAAATATTTAACCCTCTAAATTAAATAAATTTTGTTTGCACTATAATTTAAGCTGTATATAAGGTATGAAAATTTTTTCCTAAGGTGAATTGAAAAGTATTGTTTAACTCTTAAGCTTGAATAAATTGTGTTTCCCATGAAAAATTTCACTCGAATTTTTATGGCCTCAAATCGTTATTTAAATTGTAAAAAATGTTTATTTTTTTTTGTTAATTTAGTAAAAATCCACAATCACAACAATAGCAAAATGTCACTTTTTCACTAGAAAAATAATAATGTTGTGTATCAAATTTGCATGAAAACAAATTGTACTAAATTTTAGATTATCTTGAAAAATTATCTTTTTATGTGGAGCAAAACAGTTTTTTCACATGAAAACCAAACAATTTACTGCATGTAAATAATAAATAATAAATAAAAATGTATGTTTATCTCTATATGTAAATGTGACTAACTGACTCATTGGAAGTTTGAATCTGTTGGGAGATGAAATCTGCTACACAGGTTGCTCCTCCATAGACATCCGAGATGGAATTTTTCGAAATTTCCACGGGGTGCGGCAAAAAATGGGAAAAGTCTCTCCCTGATGGCCTGCCCAAATTAATTTGACTAGAAATCTGAAATTTAAAATATTTGGTCCCTTGAGTAGGGTATAATTCAATGATCAGCTACTTTTTCTGAATTTTCTCATGGAACGTGTTAAGAAAAGGTTTTAAAATGGAAAAAGTCGACCTTAATTGCCTAACCTCCGGCGTAGACATCCACTAAGTTGACAATTTAGGACAGAGTAACAACAAAGAGAAAAGTTTCCCCTTTGAAGACCTGGCCAAATCCCCTCTGATTAGAAACCTGAAATTAAAAACTTTTTTTCCCTGGAGTATGGCATAATTCACTGATATGACGGGATTTTTGGAAACCCCTACGTAGAAAGCCAAAAAGGGTAAAATTTAGCCCTTTGACGGCCTTTGAGGAAAACCCCCTAAAATTTAACATATTTATTTCGTGGAGCTACAATTTTTAATTTTGGTAGGAAAGTGGTAAGAAAAGGGTTCCAAAGCGAAGAAGTCTTCCCGTAACGGCGTAGATATTCACTTTGCGTAGATATCCACTAAGAAGAGATTTTGGCAATTCCTACAGGGAGGGACAAAAATGAGAAAAGCTCATTCCTGACAACCTGCCCAAACCTCTTTGATTATAAAACTGAAATAAAAAATATGTGGTCCTGCAGTATGAGCTTACCTTAGTTAGCCGGGACGGGATTTTTAAACATCCCTTCGGGTGTGGGTAAAATGAGAAAATCTACCTCTTCACGGTCTTTCCAGACTATAAATATGAAATTTAAAATATGTGTTTCCTGGCGTGTGGGCTATTTCACTAATTAAATAACTTTTGGAAATTTTGCTCAGAACATGGTAATAACGGGTATTCAAAAATGGAAATCATTTCTTCATTACAGACTGCTCAAATCGCTTTGTCGTAAATTTGAAAAACGAGTAAAATTATGAAATTAAAATGAGGAAAACCAAATGGTATGGAACAGCGTACTAGTGGAATTGAAACACTAGATAAGAGGATAAAAATGCAATGGAAAGGAAAACGAGTGGATCGTAGAATGAGTGAAATTGAAACATTAGCCCGGAGGAATGAAATGGAATGAATTGCAGAACGAGTGGAATTGAAACACTAGACAAAGGTAACGAAATAGAATGGAACTAGGATTGAGTGTACTTGAAACAGTAAACAAGGAAAACGAAGCAAAATAGAACAGGGAATAAGTGAAATTGTAACTCTTAACTTAGGGAACGAAATGATTTGGTCAAATTCTTTCTAGTAAGCGATGTTTTGAAAATTTATTTGTCAATGCCAACTTATTTTGTGTATTGGTTCATTATTAATAGTTATAAAATATAAATAAAATATAATATAATTACAATTGATATGAATGTAATGGTAATAAAAGTATCAATTAGCCCTCTTAATTCTTTAATCTTATGTATGAAAGTCATCCACTGGCAATTTTTACGGGAGGTGTAAATATGAAAAAGTTTCTGCATAACTGTCCTACCAGAACTGCATGGGCTAAAAATCTGTGATTTTTATAATTTGTTTCCTGTGGAATGTGCTAAATAACTGATAATAATTGGTTAGAAATCTGAAATCTAAAATATGTGTTCTCTAGTGTATAAGCTAATTTACTAATAAATTTTCGAATTTTTGTCAGAAACCCCTTTTGCTGCATACCAATTATACAAAATATTTGTTTCTTGGTGTAGAAGTGGAAAAAGTAGCCCCGTGATCATCCACCCCAACCGCTGGTGCTAGAAACATGATACTTGACATAAGGTTTTTACTCTGAAGTTTGCATCTACCAAGATTAGATTTTAAAATATGTTTAAGGAGAGTGGAAAAATATCTCATTTGAGTGGTAATCTGGAATTTCGAATATGTGAACCCCGGAGTATGGACTATGTCACTAAAGAAATACTTTTTGAAATTTTTACTAAAAACTTGGAAACATGGGCTTAAAAGGGAAAAATGTGCGTCCTTAAAAGAATTGAATTTTTTTCGTAATATTTATATTTTGATATTTAAATTAACACAGAGCAACAACCAAATCCGAATGGGATGAAACCAAAGGCAAATGAAAGTTGACACTTACCATAACAAAATCCTCAAGGGTTTTTTTAGTTTAACAAGAAAAAATCATGAAAAATTTTATAAAATAATGCTTATTTATTTTCATTATCCTGGAAACTAACGTTAGATGGCGCTGTCATACAAATTTTGCTGTCATAAAAATTTTCACATATTCTATAACAAAATTTATATGACAGCGTAAAAAGACCGCATTTTTCTATGAAATTTGTATGACAGCGCAATCTAGCGTAAAAATAAATATTAAAAATGGATTCCTTGACCCCAAAAAACAGTAAGATGTTACAACTTTCCAGGATAATCACTGTGTAATTGGTACTAATTGTGTTGAATAAATCTTTACAAAACAGGACTTTTCCTTTGCCAGTTGAATTGGAATCCGGCTTGCAAACAAATAACTCCTTAAAAATTTATGCTATAATAAACACTTTATATTGTAAAAGAACCATTTTATCTAATTTTTATTAAAATTTAAGTTATAAACATTTACTTTTAATCCTTACACTTTAAAGTTCAACTTTTTTAATATTTACGTTTTACGATCTTTCTACTTTGCATTCACTAATCCCTACAACATTCACTTAAAACCTAAATGGCAACAGGTTAAAATCCTTGTACTATATTTTTTCGTTAACAAACTGACAAAAACTACAAAAAAAACTTTACCTCCCACTCGTTGACTTAGTATCCTTAGACACAGACACATACAAATTCTTAGTTTTATTTTTTGGTAAATGGCAGGACTATTTTTATTAAAAAAAAAATAGAGGATGAAGAAGAAATTAATTTTCTCTTTTAGGTCAAGATTTATGCGGAATAACAAAAAAAAAAACGTTAAAAAATGAGTGAGTTAAAAAAAGGAAAAAACACGTTTTATGTAGATTAATTTGCTTATGTTGGTTAACGATAAAGTGAAAATACAGCTTATTCAAAATTGAACGTCAATAGGCTTTTTTTATTGATGTTGAATATCAAGATCTCGGGATTTCGATGCAGATGTAACCGTGACCTAATAGAATTATGTGTTAAGAATTTCTAGAAATATTTGTTTAGTCAAGTTTTAAACTAGTTATAATATAAAGACTTATACCTGCTTTCCTGCGAGTTTCGAATATTAGACTCACCATTTAGTAAGGCGTGTTTTTTGTTAGGCACAATCCTGTAGATACCAATTTTTTTTTTTTTTAAATCTTGTTTATATAAATATTTAAAGCTACAACATAACAAAATATATCCTTTGCAAACACTGTTTAAGAAAATAAAAATGTTATTTTTTCAATTTATTATTTGTAAACAACTCACTTGATTAATTTATCATAATAATTGTGTTTCTATGAGTATAAATATTGTATTATTCATAGAAGCAAAAGTTTAATTTTTTCCACTCTCCGTACATTTTTCCGCCAAATTGGTCCTATCGACTGCCAACATACCAATAAATTACCCTCGACCTTAAGCCCTAATAACTCGTTTATACAGCAAAATTATACTTAAGTTAATCCAATTTGTTAATTTTTAATGTTTACATAAACAATTTTTTTTTATTTAAAAGTTTAACTACACTCACCAAAAAAAGTCTGTAATGGCAACTAAAAAGTTTTGCTGTTATTACGGGAAATTCTGCTAATTTGAACCCATCGGTATTTTTTGCTAATCTTAGCAACACATGTCTGCTGACGTGTAGTACAATGAAATTAGTAGAAAAATTAGTAGCCGCTACTAAATTTTAGTAGACTTTTTGTAAAGTGGAATTTAAAATCTGTTTGCTAAAATCAGCAAAAAAAAAAAAAAATACTACATACTATTAATATTAGTACAAAATTTTAGATTTATTTGTTTTATCGAGCATCAAAAATTTTGATTATATTTTTTAAAAGATATTTTATACAAAATGAAAAAAAATCAAAGGCTTAAAAATCTTAAAAATTGTTAAAACATAAACGAATTTATCATTTTGTTTTAATTTGGTAATTTCTGTTTTGAAAAATATTTTAGTCAATTTTTTTTTTTTACTTTTAAGGTTAAATTTAATTGTTTTTAGGGCTGATTTTTATAACTAAATAATCCTTTTTAGTGCTATTTTAAGTGGATGTCCTCTTTTTAGACATGAGTCGGTATCTTCACTTCCGATCCCTTTTTTAATCCTATGTAACATTTTAGGGCAATTTAAGTTTGTATGTATAAGTTTAAATTATTAGAAATAACATTTCCTTCAATATCGACTTTTTTTAAATTAGTAATTTTTTTTGCTAATTTTAGCAAATCGGTTTTCAAAAATTTGTAAAATGATTTCTGAAATTAGCAACGAAAATTTGTAGATATTCTGTAAAAATTCTGTAATTTGTAAAATGTAAATAGCAAAAAGATTTGCTAAATAATAATTTTTTTACTAAAAATCAGTACAAAAATAGTAAATTGGGATTGAAAACCGTTTACAAATTTTTCTACTAACTTTTTTTCTGAGTGTAGAAAGTTAAAAGATTAATTTTATAAGTATAAAATATGCATGCCGGCATAATATGAATAAATTATCGACATCACCAAAAAAATATTTTTACAGCAGCGTATTGTTGTTAGTTTCCTTAAGAAATAGTAACCAGATTAGAAGTTGGATTAACTCTAAATTAATGACATAAAAGTATGGTTTAATCAATAGTGGTCGATAAAGCAGTTAATACCGCTGGATTCATTCTATACCGCTGAAGCTGGTAACATGACATTTGGCACGAAGATACCTCCTCCGGGGTAAATATCCGCTAAGGACCAAGCAAGAAGTCTCTCCCCTTAACGGCCTGCACCAACTCTTTTGGAAATGCTAGATTAAAAAAGTCGCTGAAAAAATACTTTTTGGAATTTTCTTCAGGTGTGTGTAAAAATAGGGGTTTCAAAGCGAAAAATGTTCTCCCTTAATGGATTTCCAAACCACTTTGGCTAGAAATATGAAACATAGGATAATTCACTAAAGAAGAAGTTTTTTTAATATATTTCAAAATCGTGATAAATTCCACACATAGTATGAAAAAGTTTTCCTAAACAATTTTCGCCTATAGTGGCCTGTTCAAACCGCCAGGATCATCGGAAAATAGGGGGTAATCACCGCCTTTAGCGGTTTACCCAAACCGATTTGCCTTGAAACTCCGAATTTAATGAAGTAAAAATGAAACACTAAAATTGGGAAACGAAGTGAAATGGAATGGAGAGCGATAGGTATTTAAACACAACCATGAAACAGAAGAAGAACGAAATGAAACAAAACGGGAATGAGAGGAATTAAATCTCTAGACAAAGGGAATGAAATAGAATGGGGGAAATTATGCCTTTATTGCTTGAAATTTGTATTTTCTTGAGTATGGACTAAGTCTTTTATAATTTTTAATAAAAACGTGCCAAGTAGCCCAGTGGTCTAAAGCAAACTACTGGGCTAGGATTTTTTCGTGGTTCTGAAAATTTTTACGGGAATGAAAAAATAGGGCAATAGCTTCTCCCTTAATGACGTGTTTTTACCTCTTCTCCTGGAAATCATAAATTTGTAATATGCTTTCCCGGAAGTACGGAGATATGGGGATGGCATATGGGGATAATTAGCGAGAAAGTGCCTGCTTAACCATTATGCTCAAACGTTGAAACTAGGATTTTAAAATTTGGCACGTACGTAACTATGTTCCTCCTACAGCGTAGATATCCACTAAGGCGGTATGTTATGCGAGTGGGCCAAAAAATAAAAAAAATCTCCCTTCTAACATTTTAAAAATATGTTACACAGGGAAAACAGATTCATTGTGACAACCAAATTTCTTGCTAACTGAAATTTTGGTTGCAGCAACCGAATTATTTAGTTGTCTCAACCAAATGTTTTCCTTTTTGAAATATTTTGTTTCATTTTTTGAAATATTTGTTTCCAGCCGAAATTCTACTGCATGAACTGAATTTCGGTTGAGACAAACAAATATGGGTTTATTCTCTAAAGTACCGGCTCCTAAATGGGAGGCCGCGACCCTCTGTGGGTCTGTAGTTGCATCCGATGGGGTCTGCCAGAGCAGAAAAAATTTTTAAAAAATTAAGAACGCAATAATAAATAATCATCCAATGTCAGTTGTCATAATTGTAAATTTAAAAAATAATGAATATAGCGCGATTTTGAAAACTTTTGTATTTCCTTCTGCATAGCTTAAAAAGAAATTATGGTATTCTAATTTTTAGGAGCTTTCAGGCACCGGCAATTTTTTTTATTTAATTAAATACACATTATTTTTTTATTTCTTCTATAGAACACGTTCTCAGATTCGAAAAAATCAGCAAAGTGTGTTTATGAATCAATTTTTCCTATTAAAAAATCACAGATATTAAAAAGCTTTTTTTTATAGAAAATTCCATAGGTTTTTTAGGGTTAGTTCCTCCAAAAATTTTATCTAGTAATTCTCTTAAATTCTGTAAATTATACAATAATAAAAATATTTTTTCATATTTTGTATTTTTTACTGCTACTATTTTTTCTGAAAATCTTCTTATATATATAAAATTTAAAAATTTCGCGGTCCGTCTGCCAGTAAAAATGTATTAAAGGGTCCGTGTAATGTATCAAAGGGTCCGTGAAGTAAATGTTAGTAGGAACCGCTGCTCTAAAGATATACTTTCGGAGATCTCCAATTAAAGCGTGGTAAAAATGTAAGTTATAATGTCAATAAGGTCTTTTTAATGAGTTGTGCAAACCCTTTAAGCTGTAAACCTGCAACTTAAAAATGAAGGAGGAAGCTTAAAGCAAATTTATTTGCCGAGCAAAATCCTTCAAAAAAAAAAAAATAATGCTATTGGTTTAGGTAAGGAAGTATTGAGTTTATTAGTCAGAACCAAATAAAAGGACTTTTGGCCTATAAACAACATCAAATGGTGCTTTAAGCGGTCAATTTCAAAATTCTTGCACTTATTTTTACTTACACTCACAATATATTTTCCGTTACTGGCTGTAGTAATACATAAAGTTTGTTTTTAAATAGAAATATATTTTTTAACTATTTGAATCAGTCATTCAAATAACAAACTATAAAAATTTACAAACCTTCAGTAGGAGTTGATATTTCTATTAAATATAAAATTGTATGTTTTTTGTTTCTAAAAATTTAAATTTATATAATTCCTTTTTGTTTTTTTTTTACCAAAATGGTTTGTTTATTACAAAATTATTTTAATAAAAATTACAAGAATTTATTCAAATATACACAGATACAAAATTAAAATATATACATATGTGTGTGTTGTGTTTTGTAAAATTAAATACAAATTAAAAAAAAATCAATTTAAAAAACAAACCATACAAATTGTTTTTTCTACGTTTTGTCAGTTAAAAATTTATGGTTATTTTAAACGACTTTCTATTGCTTTTACTACTTTTGTTGATTATTAAACAATGACTCAATTTTTTTTTAAGCTAAAGATCCTTTTTTATAAAATTTCTTATTTTATTTTCGATATTTCGCTAACAATTTGTTAGCATCTTCAGGAAAACAAAATTTTAATATTTATAAAAAATTGACAAACAAAAAAATATTTAACATTTAAATATAAAAAATATTTAACATTTAAATATAAATTAAATTTTTAAAAATTAAATTAACATTTAATCAAATAGAAGTGGTAATTTTATAAACAACATTTTCCTGCTAAAGATCGTAAAAAATATTTTCATATTGGTTTAATACTTTGGTTTATGAAATTTAACATAATAAATTACCAGTTCTATTTGATTAAATGTTAATTTAATTTTTAAAAATTTAATTTATATTTAAATGTTAAATATTTTTTTGTTTGTCAATTTTTTATAAATATTAACATTTTGTTTTCCTGAAGATGCTAACAAATTGTTAGCGAAATATCGAAAATAAAATAAGAAATTTTATAAAAAAAGGATCTTTAGCTTAAAAAAAATTGAATATTAATATTAAAATAAGATCAAATAAAGTTATATTATTTTATAATGATGAATATGTATTTTAAATTATTTTCAACAAATTTAATATTGTGAGTGTACGAATAAATATATTTTGTTTTAATTTGTATGCTTGCCTCCTAATTGGGAGAGAAATGTTTTTAAAGTATTTTTCTGTAAAACCTCTTCTTCAGGAGTAGCAGGGGAAAAAAGTAGTTAAACTAATTTTAATCTATTTTTAGTGCTAAAAGTCGTTACTTACTGGATGGTTTGCATCCTAAAGGACCAAGTTTTCGAAGGCATAATATTTTTTACCTTTAAACTACCGGAGATCGTGCGGACAGCAGAGAATATATTACTTTTGCCCATTTCTACTACATGAGAGCTCTAACATACAAATTTTTACTAATAAATATATTATGTAAATGATAAATACCATAAAAACCAAATGCAAATAAATATTAATAATACATCATAATGTCATAAATATTTGTTTCTCTTCACCTTATCACTCCCTCGAACACATAACAACAACAGTATGTCAAATGTAACAAATCAACAATAATACAATTATCAGCATACCAAACTGCTGGAGGTGGAGGGAATGAGCTTTGGAAAGATTAACACACAAAATAAATTACTTATTTTTTTTTTGTTGTTTACTGTTTTGTACAATTGGGACAACAATATAATGATATCACATCAATGTTATACTTCATGATTAATTTTACACGCAATCAATCATTATTTTGTAACATTGTTTGGTATAAAATTGTTATTACTGCTACATTTATACAATGATGTCATTCATTCAATTACAATCTCGAGGCAGGATGGAAGGACATTACTCTTATTATTGAAATAAGTACGAATGTGTATAAATTAAAATTTACCGAAATCTGTCATGTTTTGACATTAAAAAAAAAGAATAACCTTATTGTGTTTAAATGAAAAATCTATTTAATTTCTTAATGTTGTATCCTTTTTTTGAAATTTAATAAAAATTTATAAATTTTTCAATTATATTATTCCTTTATATTTCACACGGATTCCCTCAGAAAAGCGATTAATTAATTTGCACTTTAGTGCATTAAAAAAAAGCTTAGCTTTTAACACATTAGTCAAAAAGCTAAAAAGCCATAAACGCTTATTTAAATAAACGCCAAAGTAAAAAGGAGTAATAAAATTCTTTATAAAAATATTTTTATTTTCTTTTTTATTCTTAAATAAACTATGTAGTGTAAGTAACTAATTAAAAATGTATGCAGGATATAAGTTAAAAAGTAAGCAAAGAAAATTGCTTTCATCTAAAGTCTTTGTATAAATAAAAAATGTACGCGTTCTGTTAAAGAATTTTCATTCCCTTTTCAACCCTGACTTTCTCGCCCAAAGGTTTAAGTGATTTAAAATATATTGTAAAAGCATATATATAGTGTCACGACTTTACAAAGAAAGGAGGGCAAATAGTTACACTAGCAAATGTTTAATTATATATAATTAAGTATATGTATAAGAGATGGATCAGATGATTGTAAAATATTTAAAATAAAATTTGTTTTATTTTAATATATCAAATATTTATTTTATAACCAAAATAAGTCAGTAAATTTACGAAATTGGTGGGAAAATTTTAATGTAACGAAAGAATTAAAATTTTATGCAAAAAAGCGTTTAATTGTAAACACTTTATACTTTGCGTAGGTATTATCGTGTATGATAATGTCTACAAAATAGTTTTGCGCATTTGGTGTTTATATTTACCGAATATGCAATTTGCGAATTTAAATTTACATATTTGATAGTAGTAAATTTACATATGTTTTGTGTAAATTTTGATTTAGTGACAATAAGCAGTGGAATGATTATGATTATTTGAGCCGGTCGCTTTCTGATCTATTCTGACCAAATCGCCTGACATTTGTCTATAGAGCCTTTTGAAATCTCGCGTTTACCACAATAAACCACAAACCTTGAAAATTTTTAAAGCCAATAATAAGGGAGAGGTTTGAAAACTTTTTGCATTTTTTTAATGTACAATATGTCGAGAGTATTGTGTCAAAATTTCAAGAAAATCGGAGAAAAACTAACGAAGATATAGAGTTTCAAGCGACCGGCCTTTATGCTCGATTTTTATACCTGCCTGGCAACTGCGCGACGTGCCTATCTTGAAGCAGCTTCAAGTCCCTTTATAATCTTTGAATTACTTTCTGCTTTTAAACTGACATTGATGATTTTTTGTAAGTATGAAAAATTATACACTTTTTTGATGCTTACTTTTGGATGTTCGAGTATAAAAAAATTTTAAATCGATTTTCTTGCAAACGTCAAGTTCGTTAAAATTATAACTAAAAATCTACTTGACCGATCCTTTTTGAAATTTTCAACAATATTTCTACACATAAATCAACAGGTTAATAATAACAAATTCACCGAAATTTTTTTTTAACGAGAAAACATACCACCTTTTAAACGCACTTCGATTTTTTGGTTTTAGATAATCCAGTAACGAGTTATGGAGTTCACCGCATAACAACTTTTTTTCGAGGTGCCTCCGGAGATTCGCAGTCACGGAATATTTATTAGCATTTTTAATTGAAATTTTTTCCAGAGATACTTCAGATGTTATAACGTCCTTTAAATAAATTTGTCATTTAAAAAATCAACAATATCGAAAAAACCTCAAAATTGGAAAATTAAAAGGATCAAAATTTTAGAATCTCCAAAATAAAAATTTAAAAAAAAATTACCAAAAGTAACAAAATCATCAAAATTGCAAAAATCGTTAAAATTGGAAAAAATCTCAAAAAAAAATTTAAAACTAGCTATATATGAAAAAATTCGAAATTGAGAAATTGCTACTATTCAAAATAATGCTCAAGTCGCTAAAATGTAAAAAAGTCGCCAATACCGAAAAACGCAAGAAATTAAAAAAAATCGCGATTTATTTTTACAAATAAATATTTTTTTTTAATTGAATGAAATTCCTAAATTGCTTAATTACATTGTGCCGGTCACCCCCTAGAAATAAATATAATGTGAGGACGATCTCAAAAAAAAAATTTTTTTTGCCACGCTCCTTGACCCCACGATTTTGGGTTTTTGTTTTCTGCGCCTCTTTTTATAGTCCGATAGTAACGTGTGATACATCATTATTCTTAGAATGACAGTGACCAAGGTCGCAAATGTATCTGTTATACATTTGCGACCTTGGTCACTGTAACTTTTTTGTTTATTAATAAAAATATTTAATGTAAAAGACAAAATTTCATGGAATTTAAAAAACTTTTTTATCGTTTATACCCCATTCATACTGAGCCCCAAAATACGTATTTTCGTAAGTTTTAAGTTTTCGATTTAAAATTTGTATTGAATTTGGAAGTTGAAAACTTGAAAAAAACGAAAATTAGTATTTTGGGTATCAGTGTGTATGGGATTTTAGAAAAAAAAAAAATGGAAATTAGGGGGTAGAAACCGAGATTCCAGAAGTCACTTTTAGAACTAGACGTCAAGTCAAAAGTGATCAAAGTAGAAAATGTTGCTGTTGTCACTCTAAGAACAATGATATATCACAAGTTACGATATTAATAAAGGCACAGGAAACAAAAAACCAAAAGCGTGGGGTCAAGGGTCGTGGCATATTCTTCACATTAATTTTTAAATCGATTAAGTAAAAATCGATTGAATTCAAATTGAAATGGACTGAATAAAAAATCGAATTAATTCCTAATGACAGAATTTCTTAGATCTGAATTCGATCGAATGAATTCCAAAGAAGGAATTCTCGCGGATGTTTATTTAGGAATGCATTTAAGGAATTCATCAAAAAAAACAATCTTCGAAGCTCTGCTTATAACACATGAAACTAACTGATCTTTTTCAATTTAAAAATATTTGACCGATTTTTCGTTTTTTACCCTATTTAAAATACAAATTTGTCTTAAGTAACATATTTGTATAAAATTTGACAAGTGCAAATAGTTTTGAAAAACTTCTAGTTTTTGGTTAAGCCCAAATGAAGTATTAGCGATTTTTTTGAGTTTAAACATTATTTACTACCTATCACTTTAAATTATTTTTTTAAATTAATTATTGTTTACAACCTGCTTTTAATTAATGAAATCAAGTCCTTAAAATCATTAACATGAATTCAAATATTGGTAATGCAAATAGTTTTATTAGAATTAATAGCAATACAATGCTAATGAAATTATCAATTAATTAGTCCCATGCATGTATTATTCCCTTCCATAAATGTAGCATAATAGCTTTATAAATAAAAAAAAGCACTTATCGTACACTTGCTATAGAAAAACTTATCTTCTTAATGCTGATGATGTGATGTTCAACTAATAAATTGTTTTTAATAACTTTTGCCAAAATTACTTTACATTAACGAGCAAAAAGTGGATACTTTAAAAACTTATGGAAAAGTTACCTACATAATAAAACTAATGATAACTTAACTTAACTAACATACATATGTAAAATATACGATTAGTAAAAATACTTTTAAAAAAACTCACACATGTTTATTAGGGCGGCACTTATAAAATATTTATATGAATGACTTTTTTGGCTTAAATATTATATATTTAAAATTTAAAATCCAATTGTATTGCTTTTGGTGGTAAATTTAATAAAACAAATCTAAAAAAAAAGGTGAAGTCGGTCATGTCGGTCATAAAATATATCACACGAGTCTGGTTGAAAGTTAACCAGTTTTGGGTCCGACATTTTTATGGGTTAAAATATACCCGTGTCAATATTTGAAAATCAATAGAAAATCAGTATATTACTGAGAAAATCGGAAAACTAGGTGCAAGTTAAACCAGTACTATTCCTTTGCTGCGTAGTTATTTCAGCAAGTATTATTTAGCAAATATGATATATATACTTATGGATTTCTCAGCTATGGTTGCATTAAACCCACTTTTGGAAACCCTTATATGAGCCCTACACTTTACTAATTTTCTGTTGAAATTAATCCCACTTATAGTAGGAAACTGGGTAAATTTACTTAGTGTGAGTAAGCAAAAAAAAAACACACATAATGTGTAAATTTACATTGAAAGTGCGTAAAAATTTAAGGAAATTTTATATATTGTTGATCTGTTATTTTGGTAAATGAATAGTATTAGTAGGATTTTAGATCATATATTCATATTGTGTTTTATAAATTGCAAAGAAACATGAACATTTTTTCAATTTTTATTCTCTATAATTTACTAATAAAATTTTTATGTTTCTTCGCAATTTATAAAACAGAATATGAATATATGATCTAAAATCCTATTAATACCATTTATTTTATTTTAGGAAATTTTAAAATGAATTTGTAAATTTACTAAAATTGTGTGTAAAAACGTTTGTTTATAAGGACTAAAAATGCATTCCTGAATGCTTAAAAATTCAAAAAAAAAAAAACGTTTTTAACAAAGCTCTATTTTAAATTTAACTGCACAAAAACCTTTTTCTATAAATAAAATATATTTTTGTTATATAAAATATAGTTAGCAATTTCAAAATGTTTTATTTCAGATTTTCATAGGGCATGTAATTTGCGTATGCTTTGTGTCCTAAGTTCTAAAAGATCAAACTTTGTAGATATAAAAATGTATTATTATTATTATTATTATTATTATTATTATTATTATTATTATTATTATTATTATTATTATTATTATTATTATTATTATTATTATTATTATTATTATTATTATTATTTAATCAAAAATTTGATACAGTATTGCAGCTTTTTTATGGACGTTTGAATGTTCAATTTTCTTTAAATATAAACACTAGACATGGGAGCGAAATAGAATGGAGAAAGTGTGAAATTGAAGAACTATACAGGGGAACCAAAATAGAATGGAATTGAAAGTGAAACACTAGAAAATGGTAACGATATTGAATAAAATGGGTGATATTGAAACACTGGAAATCGAAATATAATTGGACAGGGAATGAATAGTATTGAATCACTAGGCAAGATGAACGAAATGGAATGGGTTTAAGTGGAATTGGAGTACTATATAAGGAAAACAAAATGGACTGGAACAGAGAACGGGTGGAACTGAAGCACTTCACAAGAAAACGATATAGAATGGAACGCGAACAAATGGAATTGAAGCGAGCCAGGATTCAATTTACCGATACGAATATATTTTTCCTCATTTATGCGATTTTCCTTCATTTTAACATTTTTAAAAAGCCTGCCTATTAATGATAATTATTTTTTTGTTAATTGGTAAATCATTGATCCCAATGGAATTTAAAAAGATGTCAATTAATCAAAGAAGTCAAATCCTCAAATCATTAAATTAATAAATATCTATGAAAACAATTCCATTGTCATTAATATTCATTCTCTGCAGAAGGTATTCTCCAAGACGAGATTTTAAGAATTATTAACGAAGAAGATAAAAAGCAGTACACTTCGTCTTGAAATATGTGTTCCCTTAAGTATGGGCCAAGTCACTAAAGAGATACTATGTACTGACCAAACAAAATTTGAATCAGATCCGCAACTTGTCTTACAACTTGTTCTATTGACCCAGCTCTACATCCAATTTGGCGTTGTGACCCGTGATTTCTATTTGAAAATGCCACCCTCGGAACTATTTAGTTATATGGAATTGTTTGAGAAGCAGGTACTTGTTCTGCGGAACGGTTCTGGAACGTATTGCATGCGTGATTTTTGTATAAAATTAAGTCATACTGAAATTTTATATGAAAAACAGATTTGTCTAAAAAATTTATGAATAATTTTTTTACACAAATTTTCATGCATTGATTTGTTAGTTAATAATATTTCGAGAAAAAATCAGCTGTAATCCTGGTCAAAGCAATCCTCATCTCGAAAATAAGAACGAAACAGATTTGGAGAAGTAAGCCATTTAATTTATATATTACACATTTCGTCAAAGTTTATTTTTCTGAGTAGTTCTTGTGCTGTTTTGACATTTTTAAAGAAATAGTTTCTGGAACATCTTTTTTTTTTGTTAATTTTAAGGTAGAAGGAATAATTAAAAATTTCCAAGTTTTTTAATTAGCCTTATGGAGCTGTTTTGGAATTATTATCAAATTCTGGGAACCAATGAAGATGTCATGTAGTTTTAAATCACTAGTTTCCAAAACACATTAAATAAGAAGTTAAAATGCCAAATGTGATTCCCTTGGGTGGATTGTAGAAATACCTGCACCACCACTAGTTTCAAGGATACTTTTATAGAATATGTAGTTATTGCTTAAAAAGTAACTATGGAATTACTAATTTTAGAACGGGTTCCAAACATTTTCCTGGGAAAACATGTTTTCTGTCAAAATATTTTATTTTTATTTTGAATTATAAATATTAAAAATATGAGGTAAGCCTAATATTTTTTACACAGAGTGATCCAAATACAGGTATATTTTTAAATCATATGTTATTTTGACACTGATGAATTTTTTCTATTTGAAGTATTGACTATCATTCAGTATCATACCTTCGCGGATCAAAATGTGTTCCTTTTACGATTCACTCACAAAAAAAATTTTGAACATTTTTCTAATATTACGGGATATTTTGTTAATTTGACCCCAGCGATATTTTTTGTTAATCTTAGCAACACATGGCTGCTGAAGTGTAGTACAATAAAATTAGTAGAAATAATTGGTAGAAGCTACTAAATTTTAGTAAATTTTTTGTAAAGTAAACTTTTTGTAAAATCAGTAAGAAAATTAATTAAATATTATTAATATTAGTACAATCAAATTGGTATAAAATACTAGTAAGCGCTACTAAATTATAGGTAATTGCTGTAAACTCAATGACTTGTAAAATATAGCAAAATTTTAATTTATAAAAAAATATTATTAAAAAAAAATTATTAACTTGGCGATTTGGATAACAGATGACATAACTATTACATATGGTTTGTGTCAATAATAACAAATATGGTATTTTGGAGGGTAAACATCTATTATAACTCAGTATTCTGTAGATGCCAAAGTGTAAACACACATTTTTTTCAATCGCTATATAATGTCGTATTTTGTGCATAAAGAAATGTTTTGCAGTGGAAGTCTGATAACCTTCCTTCAGTAGAAGAAAACGGCTGCTGAAAGTTATCGATTGTTGCACCAACTCACAAAAAACTTGTGAATGATGGTTTGCGCGATTCAAAATTGGTGATTTCGACATAGAAGACAAGGAGAGGCCTGGTCAGCCGAAAAAGTTTGAAGATGAGGAATTGGAAGCACTACTTGACGAAGATTGTTGTCAAACGCAAGAAAAACTTGAATTATAATTTGGAGTCACACAACAACTACTTTTAAAAGCATTGGGATTCATTCAAAAGCAAGGAAATTGGGTCCCATATGAATTAAAGCCGAGAGGCGTTGAATGACTATTTTACATGTCGGAAATGCTGCTTGAACGCTACAAAAAGAACCAATTTTCGGATTGTATTGTTACTGGTGATGGAAAATGAACACACTACGATAACCCCAAGCGCAAAAAGTCATATGTAAAGCCCGGTCATCCAGTCAAATCAACGCTGAAGCCGAATATCCATGGCGCCAAAGTAATGATCTGCATTTGGTGGGATCAGAAGGGTGTTTTGTATTTTGAGCTCTTTAAATCGGGTCAGACGATCACAAGGGACCTATAACGAACACAATTGATTCATTTAAAAAGAGCAATCAACAAAAAATGACCAGAATATTCGACCAGACACGAGGCCATAATCTTCCATCATGACAACGCTCGGCCACATGTTGCAAGACCGGTTAAAAACTGTTTTAAAAACAGTGGATGGAAAGTTTTGACTTACACGTCTTATAGCCCGGACCTTGCCCCTTCTGACTACCATTTGTTTCGATCGGTGCAGAACGCCCTTACTGGAAAACGCTTCACTCCAGAACAGGGTTTCAGAAATTGGCTTGATTCATTATTTACCTAAAAACCGGAGCAGTTCTTTTGGCGCGGAATCCATATGCTACCAGAAAGATGGACAAATACTTTGAATAATGTATCAATTCATTTAGTTATTATAATAAATGCATTTTCAAGTAAAAAAATTGACATTTTTATCTTGTAATGCAATAATTTCTTTACGAATTCGAATATACAAATTTATTTATTTTTTGGAACATTTTATTTATTATTTTTTTTTCAAAAAATATTTTAGACAAAATTAAAAAAAAAAAAAAAATCAAAGGCTTAAAAACTAGTTAAAACAAAAACGAATTTATCATTTTGTTTAAATTTGCTAATTTTTGTTTTGAAAAATATTTTTAGTAAATTTTTTGGATTATTAGGTCAAATTTTGATTGTTTTAAGGGCTGATTTTTTATTTAGAAATAAAAAGGGTTGTAGTGCTATTTTAAGTGGATGTCCTATTTTTTTGCATGAGTCGGTTGAGAAAAGTGTTTTTACTTCAGATCCCTTTTTTCAAAAACTTAAGGCAATTTAAGTTTGTATGTATAAGGTTGAATTATTAGAAGTAACACTCCCTTCAATATCAACTTTTTTGAAGTTAGTAATTTTTTTTTTTGCTAATTTTAGCAACTCAGTTTTTAAAAATTTGAAGTTAGCAACAAAAATTTGTAAATATTCTATAGAAATTCTGTAATTTATAAAATGTAAATAGCAAAAAGATTACTAAATTATATTTTTTTTTTGCTAAAAATCAGTACAAAAATAGTAAAGTGGGATTGGAAACCGTTTACAAATTTTTCTACTAACTTTTTCTTCTGAGTGTTGAACAACGTTGGGAAATATTGCAAACTTATTTCTAATGCGAGTGCTTTTTTGTCCACCCTGTGAGTTTATTGAAAATAAGTTTTCGCTTAAATGAAGCATCCATGACGCGTGATGTACGAATGTTTGTGCTGTACGAAAGTTTTGCTAGAACATCGACTCGCCATCAATCTCAACAGCTTGGCATTTCTCGCACCACCATGATGAGAATTTTGAACAAAGATTTCGGATTATTCGCTTCGGATCTGCGATTTGACTCCTTTAAATTTATCTTGTGGGATGCCGTTAAAGATCAATTCTATACAAATAATTCAGAAACGATGCACACCCTTAAGTCTAATGTCAAAAGAGTTTTGGAAAATTGCACTGAAAGTATAAGCTACTGCGAAACAAGTCACGAAAGCCATTGTGTTCCATAAATAATGGAAATATTTGTTATTTATAATAAAGCCATAATGTACCAAAAGAATTTAAGTTTAGTTCAATTTATTTAATTTTTAAAAATTTACCTTTATTTGCATATTAAAAATTTTTAATCAACTTTAAAATTAAAAATATGTATACCAGTTTACTATATATCACCATTCATTTGAGGTTAAAAGATTTTATTTATTTGCGGTTTTTAGATTTATATATTTATAATAGAAATATGTATAATATTTTCAAAATGTGTTTGGAAGAGGGTGGGGAGGATGCTTACAATGTAGCAAGTAAAATATGTTAAAACGTAATTAAAATTTAATAGAGGTTATGTACCTAAGCAGCAGTAAATAAAGAATTTTCAAATAACAAAAAGCAGTAAATATTGGATGAAGGATTTTTGTAATATAAATCAGAGATGAGAACATGGGGTCTATTCATATGAATTTAATCTTAAAAAAACAAACAACCAAAAATTTTATTAAAAATGAGGACGAACTTAAAATATTATTTATTAATAGACTTCCATGGAGTGTTGTGTAATTTCTATAGATTAAGTTTTTGTTTTAAAAGAAATTTTCTTAAAAAGTTCACTCAAGTGATTTAAGAAATATAGGGTATAATTTTGGTTTTTATAATAACAAAATATGTCTGTAAATCGACAGTTTAATATGCCATTAAATTGATTTTAAATATTTTCTTTTTCTAATTTGTTCACTCAAATTCACGCGTCTCTCACTATAGTATATATTACCTTGTATTTTCTTTGTTACTCGTTTTTGTTTTTTTTTTTGTTGACCAAGGTGTTTTATGTTTTTTTTTGCCCCATAAAAGTACAGCAATATTACATTATTTATTTATACACAAGAACAACATCATCATACCGCCCTCTGTGCTAAACCGTATTTCCTTTTACAACATCCATTCATCCATCAATCGAATAAAAGGGTTTATACACTTTGCCTTATGTAAAAAGAATGTTGCTGAGTTTTGTGTTTTACTTTTCTGTTGTTGTTAGTTCTATTATTTTGGTTAAATTTAAGGTCCAAGTTTATTTTATTGGAGCCATAATGTGTAGACAGAGGCAAAACAACTAAGCCAATGGGGTATGAAAATAATGTTAAAGATTTAATCTTTGTTAATGTTAAATTTCTCCAATAAAAACTTTATAAAGTATTGATATATTTTGTTTTAAAATTAATAGATTTTTTGAAGAAAATAAACAATAACATATACAAGTCATTATAATGTTTTAGATTGTGATTTTTTTTGTGTGTATCTAGGGGCCTTTTGTATTGTACATGCAATATAATGTTAAAATAAAAAATAATGTTTAAATAGTATATGGTAAATTTTGATATAGTGTTATACAACGAAATATCAAAATGTCATGCACAAAATAAAAATTAAATTAAACAGAAGTTTGGTTAGGTTAG
This sequence comes from Eustalomyia histrio, assembly GCA_949748255.1. Classification (NCBI taxonomy): domain Eukaryota; kingdom Metazoa; phylum Arthropoda; class Insecta; order Diptera; family Anthomyiidae; genus Eustalomyia; species Eustalomyia histrio. The sequence goes on along the minus strand of OX456526.1, from coordinate 25,139,649 downwards.
ATTAAGTTAGGTTGAAAGAGTGGAACCTGAAGTAAAAAAAAATATTTCTTCACAACTGAAAATAGGAAATTCGGGTTGTTGGGCGCTTTCATGTAAGTTCGAATTTTACTGAGGATTACTCCTTTGCCTCAAACACTCCTAATTTTACTCATGCTTGGGGTCGGCTGACTTCAGTCAAGACAATACTTTTAAAGAAAATCTATGGCTTATCTCAAACCAGACAGTTTTAAACAAAAGTTACTTCTAAAGATTGCTAGTAAGATAAGATGCCGTTTGAAAACTACAAAACAGAAAATAGAATATATCGGTTGTCTTTAATTTAATATTGTAGTTTACTGCAAAGTCTTAAAACATGTTTAACTATTTCTTCATTTAAAAATAAAAATAAAATAATATCTTTTGCAAAATATTGAAATATTTGTAATATAATTTTTATATTTTCTGTGAATACTACACAATTTTTTGTATTATAAAGAACTTTTTTTTTATTATGTATATTCCCAGCAAAAATGAAGCTGCCAAAGAAGCAATAAAAGCATCACTACTATGGCATAGGCATCACTTCTTTTCTAATGGTTTCATCGATGAATTTAACATTAGCGTGTCATAGGATGGAAGTATTCAAATGTACCTACTAGCATTGATAATACAATGATTAGGTATGCTGATGCATGAGTGGAAAATGTTCATATACTTTTTAGTATTTAAGCTTTGATGAAAATTTAATTAATAATAATGCAGAAAAATAAGTTTAAAGAAGCGAAATGTATGCATTGACATACAAATTCTCTTTATTAAAACAAATAAATAATTCTGCATTAGTGAAAAAGTATTTTTGAAACATTTTTTAAAAATTTTAATGAAATTTTAGACAAATTTTAAAATATTTTTGGATAATTTAAAAACTGGTTGTACAATTTGGAAACATTTTTAGAAAATTTTAAAATATTTTTGAACAATTTTAAATAATTTTTGCACAATATTAAAATTATTTTGATAAATTCTGAATTAAAACTGGTGTAGTGTTAAATAATAAACATAATGCAAAAATGCACGGATATTTCAAAACTTTTATAAAAATTGCAAAACTGCATAAATTCTAACCCTCATGAAATTTTAAAATAAAATATTAAAAATGATTTAATAAAAAAATTAAAAAATTTCATCAGAAGTATTTTTTCAATTTGAATAAATGCTTTAGATTCAAAAAATATATGATATACTATAACATATGCTTTAGAAATAATGAAGAGTGATTTTTTAAGATATGCATCGGGTTTATATCCAGATCACTGCATTTGAAATATGAACTCATCAATTCTTTGGAAGTGCCAAAAAATTATAAAAGAATGTCAACTGAATTTAGGAAGCAATGAAAGAAGTTATAGTCACAGAATGACTACAATTTTTTTTTGCTGGGATTTTTATCCTTTTTTAAATTGTTATTAAGAAATAAGTTTAGTATTCACGAACTTTTTTTTAATAAAGCCTAATAGTGACGCTGAAGCTTAATATTGTATGAAATCATTTGATGAAATAAAGTTACAAAAAAAACATAAAAGTGTCGTAAGTATTTATGATTAAATTTGACAGTGAGTTGTGTATTCTCTTATGTATTTAACTACCCAGCAAAAATGAAGCTGCCAAAGAAGCAATAAAAGCATCACTACCATGGCAAAGGCATCACTTATTTTCTGATGGTTTCATCGATGATTTTAACATAAGCGTGTCATAGGATGGAATTATTCAAATGTAGCTACTCATACTTTACTCTAAGGAAGCAATGATAATACAATGATTAGATATTATGATGCATGAGTGAAAAATTGTTCATATACTTTGTAGTATTTAAGCTTTTATGAAAATTTAATTCATAAGAATGCAGAAAAATAAGTTAAAAGAAGCAAAATTTATGCATTGATATACAAATACTCTTTATTAAAACAAATAAATAATTCTGCATTAGTGAAAACGCATTTTTAAAACATTTTTCAAAAATTTTAATGAATTTTTGGATAGTATAAAAACTGGTTGTACAATTTTGAAATATTTTTTGACAATTTGAAATAATTTTTACACAATTTTAAAATTACTTTGGTAAATTCTGAATTAAAACTGGAAATCATGTAGTGTTAAATAAAATACATCATGCAAAAATGCACAGATTGCGTCGTCATAAATATTTTATTTTTTTGTTTTATTTATATTAGTGATATAATTACAAATTATATCCTAATACCCTAACAGAGCACTAGCAACAAAGGCTATCGGCTCGTTGTAGCGAAAACAGGAAAGAGCCTCTGGTGGGAATTGAACCCACGACCCCCGCACTGATAAGCTAGCACGCTACCAACTAGCCTACCGGGGCGCTCATAAATATTTAAGGCTGAAAAATGCAAATGGCAGGCCAGCTAAAGGGTGTCCCAAGAAGAACGCAATTTTTAAATTTTAAATAAAACACAGATATTAAAAAAAAATCGTGAAACTTTATTATATCGTAAAGTAGACAGAATGAGGTTATGTATGGAACAATATATCGTGCAGATGGCCGCCGCGGCTTTGTTGGCATGCACGCGATCTTTTAATGAAATTTTCAATGACCGTTTTGCATGAATGCTGCGGTATTTCATTAATGCAGCGTGCAATTTCCTCTTTTAAGGCTTGAGTCGTCGTCGGCTTATTCGCGTAAACCATCGACTTCAAAAAACTCCAAATAAAAAAATCTAATGGTGTTAAATCGCACGATCTAGGCGGCCAATTCTGATCTCCAAAACGCGAAATAACACGACCTGGAAATGACTGATGCAGCAATTGAATTGTTTCTCTGGCTGTATGACATGTGGCGCCGTCTTGTTGGAACCACATGCCCTCCACATTCATTTCTTCAATTCTAGGCAAGAAAAAACTGGTTATCATTTCACGATACCGAACACTATTGACTGTTTGCGCTTGACCTGCCTCATTTTCATAAAAAAAAGGTCCAATGATTCCTCCAGCCCAAAAACCACACCACACAGTGACACGTTGAGGATGCATTTGCTTCTCGTGAATCACTCGAGGATTTTCCTCACCCCAAATGCGACAATTCTGCCTATTGACGAAGCCATCAAGATGAAAATGGGCCTCGTCACTGAAGATGATTTTATCGGCAAAATCAGCATTTTCATGTTGTCTCTCCAATACCTGGCTGGCTTCAGTTCCTGAATCAATTGAACTTTGTATGCATGAAGATGCAAATCTTTCGTCAAAATTCGCTGCAAAGTGGATTTGGAGACACCAATTTGCTGAGCTCGGTGTCGAATTAAGGTGGATGGAGTTTGAGCGACATCATCACGTACAGCTGCGACATTTTCGGTCGATCGACCTGGTCGATGGCGCGTTGTTGTCTTTACATCACTAACAGACCCAGTTTCGGCAAATTTATCCATTAATCTCTTTACAGTTGACTCTTTTGGAGCATTATTGTGACCCCAAATTGATCGCAATTTGCGAACTGTAGCCGCAAAACTTTCACCATTTTGGTAAAACAATTTCACAATGAGAATGCGTTGTTTATTCGTGTTGCGCTCCATTTTTACTAACCTCGTACCTTCTACTAGCAAACAATAACAATTGTTCAAATGTCAAACAATGACATTTCGAATGTTGCCAGATTTAAAAATTGCGTTCTTCTTGGGACACCCTTTAGTTTCAATTAAAGGTAAAAACAAAAATCAGTTTTTCTTGATTTTTCCAAACTTTTATAAAAATTGCAAAACTGCATAAATTCTAAGCCTCATGAAATTTTAAACTGAAATATTAAAAATGATTTAATAACAAAAGTTTATCAGAACTATTTTCTCAATTTGAATTAATGCTTTATATTAAAAAAAAAAAATATACGATATACTATAACTTATGCTTTAGAAGTAATGAAGAGTGATATTTTAAGATATGCATCGGGTTTATATCCAGATCACTACATTTGAAATATGAACACATGAATTCTTATGAAAGTGCCTTAGAATAACACCAAAAAATCATAAAAGAATGTCAACTGAAGTTTAGGAAGTAATGAAAGAAGTTATAGTCACAGAATGCTGGGTATGACTAATGATTTTTATAAAAGTATTTTTTCTTTTGTAAAATAACTACTATCGATATCGATTCAGGCACCCATAGGAATAGTTGCAAAGCAGTTTGCCTGATCTGTAAAATAGGGTCATAATTTCAAATGCTTATTTTAGAGATCAAGAAAATATTCTATAAAGACGTTTTTTTAAGTTTATCGTCCTTTAGGGCATGAATCGTTTACTGACAATATAGTATTTCTCTCACATGGCGTATACTTAATATTAAAATATATGTAAATCAATCATACGCCATGTTGACTTATGACTTTTTTTTTTTTTAGCCATTTTAGTTATTTAAGGAAATATTTATTGTAAACCCTAAAGTAATTTTAATACAACCCTCATATTGCTGTAGGGTGATATATAATATTCATTATATAAAGTCATAGATGATACAACTAAAAAAACTTCTTAAAATCTTCCAAAAAATGTGGAAATAGACGAGGTTAGATATTGACAAATTAATCACTCATGATAATTATATTTATATCTATACATACAGGTGTAACGTAACTAATTTACTGACTAACCACCGCTCAGCCCAAACCCCTGCATCTAGAGAATTGAAAATTGGTATGCATGTATCCTCTTCATTCGGCGTTGAAGGGATTCTTTGATATTCATACAGGGAAGGACTAAAATTGGGAATTCTCTCTCTAAACGGTCTGTCCAAACCCCTTTGGCTACACACAGAGCAAAATGTTTATAGTTTCTATTTGAAATTAGGTTATTGGTGTACCTAAATATTGGTTTTACAAACAAAATTACATAAAAACAACTGAACTTTAGTTCCAAAATCTAAAATATTCGGGGAATATTTATGAACCTAACTGATTATAATTAGGCGAAAACAACCATATAATATAGTTCGATACATAATCATACATGATCTCGTATATGACCACATATCTTCGATCCGAAATTTGGGGGTATATGGCCATATGTACTTATATATAAAAATATATGCTTATACCACCCAATGCATGATTACGTATGCTCATATATATTTAGATTTTTACATGTGATGTGTGTTTTATGGATTGTAGGCAAATGCTTTTGAATCTTCAACAGAAACGTTGTAAAAAATGAGGTTTTCCTTAACAGCCACTCGAAACAGCTTTGGCTAAAAACCTGAAATTTAAGCAACAAGTCAAAAAGAAACACCAAAATTGGAAACCGAAATGGATCGAGAAATGAGTGCAATTGGAGCACTACACAAGGGAAACCAAAAGGAATGAAACGGGGAACGAGTGGAATTGTAACAGTACGTAATAGAAACGAAATATAATGGAACGGGGAACGAGTGGAATTGAAACGCTAGACAAGTTAAACGAAGTGGAATGCAACGGGGAACGAGTGGAATTGTAACAGTACGTAATAGAAACGAAATAGAATGGAACAGGGAATGAGTGGAATTGAAACGCTAGACAAGGACAACGAAGTGGAATGAAACGGGAAACAAGTGGAATTGTAGCACTACGTAAAAGAAACGAAATAGAATAGAACGGAGAACGAGTGGACCTGAAATACTAGACGAGGGGAACTTATTGACATGGAACGGAAACTAGTGGAATTGAAAAACTAGAGAAGGAGAACGAGTGGAATCGAAGCAATTGGCAGATGAAATGAAATGGAATAGAAGGAGGAACAGGTAGAATTGAAACACTACACAAGGGAAACCAAATGGAATGCAACGGGGAACATGTGGAATTGAAACACTTGAAAAGGTTAATCCATTAAATTACAAAGGGGGAACGACTGGTTTTTGAAATACTAGACGAGGGGAACCAAATAGAATGGAACGGAGAACGAGTAGTTATTATTTATTTCTGGAGTTGAGTTTTTGAATTTTAATTAGATATTTGCAATTCACAATATCAAACGACTATTTTCTCCAAAACAAAGCTGAGTAATACCCCTGCGGGAAAAGGACCTATCACAGGACACGTCACATGACCGGTTCATTGTGATAGGGACCGGTCACGGGACCGATCTCTTTAACATGGGCTTGTCCTAGGAGGGGGTCAATTGCCCTCTGTGACATGTCACAGAACTGGTCTAAAAGGACAAGTCGTGACTTTTAAACCGTTCACGTGATAGGTACTTTAGGAACCGGTGCTCTTTTCACCTACCTGGTGATATGTTTTTTTGGAACCGGTTCAGTTTTCACCTATTCCGGGACAGGTCCCAATTCCCAACTGGCCCATTTTTTTCCACAGAGACACTTAAACTTTCTGAATCAATAGAAAAACAACAGAAATTTTGATATAACTAAATTACGCTAAAAATTCAGTAGCAGTTCTTTTATATAAATAAAATCATTTTTAAAATTTCCAATCTATTCTCCGTTTTGGAAAAATTAAAAAAAAATGTACTTTATTTTGTCGTATCACATGTGACATTAAATACTGTAGGTTTGTCATTGATTCGATAATATATTTCCAAGTTTAGAAAGCCACATATGTTTATAAAGACATTGAAACATTTCTAGTATATTTCCTAACGGTTGAATGAGCGTATCCATAATGGGTGTTTTAGTTTTTTTTTAATTTTCTTGAAAATTGTTTTAAAGCCTATAAAAGATTTTATGTACATAAAACAAAAGTTTTTTTTCTCATATAATGATTAATGTTAAGTAAAACAAACTCTTACTCTGACATCAGGGAAAAAAGGTTAAGAAAGGTTAATAAAAAATGAAAGAAGAAACAGTAAATAATACAGAAATATAATATTTGTTAAAGAAAACTTTTTACTTAAAAAAATAAATTATTTTTTTTAAACTTGTTGTTGTAAAATATTAAAAGGGAGAACAAAATGAAAGAAAGAAAGCAGGAAATGTATTTTAACATCATCAGTTTGTGAGTGTGACAATGTCTTACGAGTGTTTTTTTTGTTGTTGTTCGAATGTAATTTAAAATTGTCTAGTAATGGGATTGTGTTGAATGTTGGGCTGTAGAGCTGTCGTTAATGTTATTGTTGTTTTTATTTAATTTTGGTAGGAGTAAATAACTGTCATTTAAAAGCAACCCAAATGTATATTTTGTTAATATCCATGTGCTGGTGTATATTAACCCAATAATGAAACAATGCTTTTAGCTGCTTTCAGAGTAAACATATTTCAGGGTTTATATTTTAAATGAAAAAAAAAAGAGTTTTTTTTGTCTCTTCCTGCTGTGAATAACTATGTTTACCAGTTCAGGGAAATTAAAAAAAAAAAAAAAACTATTGATAGTGTCTCGGTTCTAGTGGAGTTTGGATATTTAGCAGAGGGGGCACATTCTCCTCTATATCAAAGTATTTTATTTAATTTCGATATATCTCTACCATCTCTTGTAAATTAAAATTGCATTAAAGGGTTAATGTAAATATTTATGTGTTAATGTCTGTGTATTAATTGCACAATACTAACAGAAACTTTAACTTTATCACACTTTTACTTATATGCTAGAGTGGACCTAAAATCCGAAGTTGTCTTTGCCTAAAAAATTTTTTTATACCTGTCACAGTTTTTGTTACAGATAAAATAAAAAATTGAGAAAAAATTTTCGAGGTGAAAAAAAATTGAGGGAAAACGTTTTTGGATGAGAAAACCATTTTGGAAAGAAAAAACTTTGATGTGAAAAAAATATTTGCATTGCATGGAATGTGCAAGCACATTTAATGAGATTATAAAATATTATTCACTCTAGGAGTATGGTAAAAATATAACAAAATATTTTATTCACCACATGTTGTTATAAAACCTTACTAAAATGTATACATTTTTATGGTAAATTTAGATGTTCCTTTACATTTTCAATCATAAATTTGTTCCCACTGGATCGGATTTTTTAATTTTGAATACCAATCTGCTGCGATATGAGTAGCAAACAATAGGAGTAAAAATGAGCTACACCGCTTGCATCTTCGCACCGTGATGCGATTTCAGCGACCTGGAACGGCAAGTTTCCTAGGTTGACTTCGATTAGGGGGTGACGGCAACTGGGGATACTTCTGTTGACAGTAATTAAGGGAGGACGACATTCGAAGGCATGCTTTCTCAGTTGACTTCTATTAAGGGAGCACAGCCACCGGAAGACAATAACCTGGGACGGTACGTATTATTGTTGAGCTGCGCCTAGGCAGGATAACGACCTGAAACTCTCGATTTCTCTGTTGGTCTGTGTCCAGACAATGATAGAAAACTCGACTTCGATTAGGGAGGACAATAATCTGGGACCGCTCGTGTTTTCTTTTGAGCTGTATCTATGGGAGAACAGCGGCCGGGGACGGTAATATTTCTCTGTTGGAAAATTTGGTTAAATTACCTCCAAGAACTATCAAGGATATTCCCATGGCCTTCAAGGATGTTAACGAAAGGATGCAGCTCTTTTGAGCTGCATCTACGAGAGTACAGCGGCCGGGCACGGTTATCCTTCTCTGTTGGAAAATTGGGCGAAATTTTCCTTGGATATAATCAAGGATATTCTTATGACCTTCAAGGATGTTCCAGGATCCTCAAGAATATTTGCAAGACCTTGAAGAATATTCGCAAGATTTTCAAAGATATCCTCAGGTTCATCAAGGATTTTTGCCAGACATTCTAGTAAAGGGTGTCCCAAGAAGAACGCAATTTTTAAATCTGGCAACATTCGAAGTGTCATTGTTTGATATTTGAACAATTGTTATTGTTTGCTAGTAGAAGGTACGAGGTAAGTAAAAATGGAGCGCTACACGAATAAACAACGCATTCTCATTGAGAAATTGTTTTACCAAAATGGTGAAAGTTTTGCGGCTACAGTTCGCAAATTGCGATCAATTTGGGGTCACAATAATGCTCCAAAAGAGTCAACTGTAAAGAGATTAATGGATAAATTTGCCGAAACTGGGTCTGTTAGTGATGTAAAGACAACAACGCGCCATCGACCAGGTCGATCGACCGAAAATGTCGCAGCTGTACGTGATGATGTCGCTCAAACTCCATCCACCTCAATTCGACACCGAGCTCAGCAAATTGGTGTCTCCAAATCCACTTTGCAGCGAATTTTGGAGAAAGATTTGCATCTTCATGCATACAAAGTTCAATTGACTCAGGAACTGAAGCCAGCTGACCATGGACAGCGAAGGGAGTTCGTTAATTGGGTATTGGAGAGACAACATGAAAATGCTGATTTTGCCGATAAAATCATCTTCAGTGACGAGGCCCATTTTCATCTTGATGGCTTCGTCAATAGGCAGAATTGTCGCATTTGGGGTGAGGAAAATCCTCGAGTAATTCACAAGAAGCAAATGCATCCTCAACGTGTCACTGTGTGGTGTGGTTTTTGGGCTGGAGGAATCATTGGACCTTTTTTTTATGAAAATGAGGCAGGTCAAGCGCAAACAGTCAATGGTGTTCGGTATCGTGAAATGATAACCAGTTTTTTCTTGCCTAGAATTGAAGAAATGAATGTGGAGGGCATGTGGTTCCAACAAGACGGCGCCACATGTCATACAGCCAGAGAAACAATTCAATTGCTGCATCAGTCATTTCCCTGTCGTGTTATTTCGCGTTTTGGAGATCAGAATTGGCCGCCTTGATCGTGCGATTTAACACCATTTGATTTTTTTCTTTGGGGTTTTTTGAAGTCGATGATTTACGCGAATAAGCCGACGACGACTCAAGCCTTAAAAGAGGAAATTGGACGCTGCATTAATGAAATACCGCAGCATTTATGCAAAACGGTCATTGAAAATTTCATTAAAAGATCGCTTGCATGCCAGCAAAGCCGCGGCGGCCATCTGCACGATATATTGTTCCATACATAACCTCATTCTGTCTACTTTACGATATAATAAAGTTTCACGATTTTTTTTAAATATCTGTGTTTTATTTAAAATTTAAAAATTGCGTTCTTCTTGGGACACCCTTTATATTTGCAGGACAACCGAGAACTTGCTGGACCTTCTAGAATATTCACAAGAACTTTTAGTTATTCGCACGACCTTCAAAGCCAACCGCAGGGCCTTCAAGGATATTTCCAGGACACCTACCGGACCTGAAAGAATGCAACCAAAGGACGGCACACGTCCTCGTTGAGATAAGTTCTGAAGAGCTAGAAAGAAATATTGGGGAAAGTTACCCTTCAGAGCTTCGAAGAATTAAGTCCCTTTTTAAAGGAATTCTATCAAATACATAAAATTAAATTTTTTAATTCAAGGAATGAATTCTTCATCAGTAATTAATTACTGTTAATGAATTCAAAGAATTTAAATTAATTAAAGAATTACTTGATTAAAACATAAAGAATTAAAATTGAGGAATTCATTAAAATCTAGTTCAACTTTTTAAATTTTATTAAATTTTTTTATTCAAGGAATGAATTCATTAACAAAAAATCATTAATGGATGAATTACTTAATTAAAACAAGTAAGGAATTAATGGTTGCTCTTAATTCCCTAAAGAATTAACATTATTGTTAAATTTTCTAAGGAATAGACTTTTTCTCTGAATTTCCCTCTTGAAGGAACAAAAAAAAAAACAATAATGTGCCTAATAATAAATTTCCAAAAAATGTATCATATTTTTATGGTTGAAAGTAATGCATTACAAGGCAACTTCATTACTAACTTATCGCATTCCCTGAAGGATATTAATTTTAGCACTCTAAATTAGAAAATATGCAATCCAATATCAGTTTTTCTTAGCTGTTGTTCAGTATTATTCATACAAATTCTAAATATATAAAATTTTTGTTCGACCCACTCTTAACAATACACACACAGATATTTAAAGAGACACACATTTCTACATTGTATGCTGAACTGAGTATTTTTATTGCTCTTTTGACACATTTGTAAGTTAATGTGTTGTTAAATGTTTTATTTAACTGCTTGTGGTTGCCATAAGTAATGACAGATACTTTTTTATTCTATAGCACAATTAAGTATACCGAAAAAACGAAACATAAAAGTTTTGTTACAACAAAAAAAGTTTAATTTCTTAACAATAGCGCTAAAAAAAAACAAAGAATAATAAGATTTATTTAATTAAAAATTCAGGATGCCAAACAAGGATGTGTTTTTAAAATACTTGAAATATTTTAATTTAACCCAAATTATTTGGAAGTTGGATTAAATTTTTGTTTTTTTTTAATATTTTGTTTCACAATAGAAAAGACATAAAGACTTATTTTCAAATTCTGAAGTTGGTAAAACAAAAACTCAACCTTTTTCTAAAGGAATAACTCGTATATAAAATAAACAAGAATCCCTGGAAAACTCATAAAATTATGTTCACTTTATCACTTTAATATCATGTTTTATTTCTTATTATTGTTCAAAAAGGAATGATATGCACCCATTCTTCTCTATTCTTTTGAGATTGTTTGGGGAAAAAAAATCCGGTCCCTGTTACTTGTCATTGTTAAAAAGGAATACTATGTGAGTATAATTTATGTTTTTTCGTTACATTTTATTAAATAAATGTTGTTGTTGTTTGCTTTTTTTAACTATACAGTTGTGGGTAAACTAATAGCACTAAAAAAAGTACAGCTATTGATAAAAGTAATCTTTTATTTTTACATTAAGACCTGCCCTTAATGAAAAACTAAAAAAATTAAAATTAAAACAACACAAAACATTTAGATACATTTTGTATTCTCAAACAACGGCAATATCCTTATCTTTAAAATTGATGTAGGAACTTTAAAAAGTTTGTTTTAGAATTTCCTATTTTTTTGCTTTTACTTGTCAGTATGTTCCATGTATTATACATTTTACTCTATGAGGGTGTGTGTAGTATATTGTGTCGTTCTTAAAAAATCCATATTTTTTTTTAAACATTCCTATCACAATACAAAAGCCTTAATATACGCCTTTTTGCAATGCGTAATGATTTATTGTTTCTTTTATTTATTATACAATGGTAATGTAAAATCCTACAGAAGAAAAAAAGGAATGTTTGAAAGCACAATGAAAGAATAAAAATTAAGGATTTAAAAATCATAAATAATAAAATTGTTTGTTTGATGATAATATATATTGCCAAACATGTTCCGAAATGGTTCATTTGAATATTAATATTAAAAAAAAAAAACATTTTTTCAATTGAAAATAAATTTAAAGTGGATTTTATACATACCCGAGTAAAAAAGTTTAGGTATAATCATATGTGGTCTTGTACATATGTCACTATGAATTTCCATATATAACACAGTGCAGCACTAAAATCTTGAACCAATTGAGACCCCAAAAATCTGAAAGCTTATGATAGTAGAAGAAAAACCCTAGCTGGGTTTTGAATTATTAGCTAAGGTTTTTTTCAAATTAATTTTTGAAATTTTCGACTGGGAGGAGGATTTAAGTACATTTTTCAAAGAACATGAATTGATTATTAAGTATATATCTCGTGAACTATTCGAAATATTGCTTGTCTTTCTTTGGCAAATTTTTAGCTCTTAATCAGATCTAAAAATTTTACCTTGAGATAAAATCAAACAAACTACAACATCTTACTCAAAACAACAAAACTGTCAAAAAATCGTAAAATTTCGTCATAGATTTTTATTGTTGATGATGGAAAATACACTACAAATATTTTAAAATAGATATTTAGAAAAATTGATAATTTTGAGCATAAGGAATAAAAAATAAGGACACTTCAAATTTTTTTAAATATATATTGAACTTTAGTTGTCGCTTTCGGAGTTAGTTTCATCATCTGAAAATACGTTTTCGACCGTTTCGCTAGCTTTATTTTCGTACCACGAACAATCGAATAAGTCCAACTGGTCAGAATAATATAAGAGGTACTCATTTCTAAATTCAGCAGTAAAATTTCTTTTTTGATTTTTCATTTAACGTTTTGACACGTAAATACCACTAACATAGTAAAACAAGTTCAGCTTGCAACACATTTTCCATACCAACTTTTTCTTTCTGCAATGTATGCCGTAATATTTAAATTCCCCAAATTTATTTAATTTTAACGTGCAATCAAAACAATGCAAATTTTTTGAAATTTGAAATATGCCGTTACTTTGCATCAAACAATGATTCAAACGGACGGTGTTTACATGGTACAGATTTCTCTGCACATGTGGACGGTGTTTACGCGGTGCATATGTCGCTGCGACATGTCTTCTATGAAAAACTCAAAGGGCCCCAAACATTTTCATTATTTATTTCTATTTTGCACCTATTTCATTTAAAAAAACATAACATTTTTAATTTCGATACACATGCAATTGAAAGTGATTTCTTGGTCCTTTATTGAATTTGAGATGACTTTGTCAGGCTATAACTATGTGAAGGAGTCATCAAATGATGATGATGATGAATCGGCTTGTTAAGAAGAGTTATTTATTTTGCTTTTGGCTATCTTTTTGTCATATATTGTCTGGTCGAGTTCGTAGCAATTTCTGAAATAAGTGTGAAAAACCATAGAAAAATATGACGAAATTTTACGTTTTTTGACAGTTTGGCTGTTTTGAGTAAGATATTGTTGTTTTTTTGATTTTACCTTAAGGAAAAATTTTAAGATCTAATTAAGAGGTAAAAATTTGCTGAAGAGAGAAAAGCAATATTTTGAATAGTTCATGAGATATTGGCTTAAGAATCAGTACATGTTCTTTGAAAAATGTACTAAAATCCTCCTCCCAGTCGAAAAGTTCAAAAATCAATTAAAAAAAAAAACCTTAGCTAATAATTCAAAACCCATTTAGAGCTTTTCTTCTACTATCATAAGCTTTAAGATTTTGGGGGTCTCAATTGGTTCAAGATTATGAAGTTAAAATTTGGTACATAGATTCAAATGTGAATATGTGCAAATGTGAAAATGTTCAAATTTTCAAAAGTGCAAATTTGCAAAGTGAAAATGTTCAAATTTGAAAATGTGGATGTGAGCAAATGTGCAAAAGTGCAAATGTGAAAATGTTTAAATATGCACATGTGATAATGTGCAAATTTGTAAATATAAAAATGTGTAAATTTTTATATATGAAAATATTTATTTATTTCATTCAACAACGCCCAGCCCAAGCCGCAGTAGGTAGGACGCTGATATTTGGTATCTAGGTTCCCCCTGCGGCTTAGACATTTGCCAATACGAGGTTCTTGAAAATTCCTTCGGGAAAGAGTAAAACGGGAACAAAACACCCCTTTCATCGCCTGTCCAAACCCCTCTAGATAGAAACCTGAAATTTAAAATTTGCTTTTCTTGGAGTATGTGCTAGCTCATCGATGAAGTCTTCCCCTTCACAGCCTACACAAACCGTTGGATCTAGGAAGTTGAAATTTAGTATGCATGCTCCATCTTCAGTGTAGATAACAGTGAAGATGTAATTTTTGGAAAATCCAACGGGGAGGGGCAGAAACCGCTGAAGCTGGGAAGTTAATTTTGGTGCATAGATTCCTCCTCTGGTGTAGACATTCACTTAGCCGGATTTTTGGAAATGTTATGGGGTGGTCATAAAGGTGAACAGTTTCCCCCCCTTAAAGGGCTTCCCACTTCGATTTAGCTAGAAAACTGAAATTTTAAAATTTTAAATAAATGTTAACTGGACTATGTGCTAACTCATTGATCAGCTACATTTTAGAATTTTAGCCAGGTACATGGTAAAAAGGGGGGTTCAAAGGGAAAAATCTGAAATTTGAAATATGTGTTATCTGGAGTATGGGCTAACTCATTACAAAGGTATATCTTAGAATTTTGATCAGGGACATGGTAAAAATTGGGGACTCCGGGTAATTATCTGGGAACTCCATATACTCCGGGCAATCCCGGGTTTTAGCCCGGGCAACCATTTTCTACTCTAACAACGTAGCGGGCTTTGCCCGCTAGTATCATACTATGTATAAAATCATATGGCTTACACGGGACCATATTTACTTATATATGACTTATACAGAACCATATAAAATTATATATGCTATTTAATATATGAGATATAATAATATATTTATTAATTTATTTATTTATTTATTTATTTATTTATTTATTTATTTATTTAGTCTATGGAAAATTACATCCTTACAGACTATTATGATAACAATAAAATAATGAATAATATAATTTTAAATAAACTAGAAATTGATAAGAATATTATTTAATTATTAAGGTAAAGAATAATGTCTCTATTAATAGTATCTAAGCTCTTATAAAAATCAAAGATATGATACAATTGATTAAATTCGATACAAATACGGCGAAAAGGATCAGAATTAGCATAATTTGTAGAAAAGTATTTAACACTAAGAAATAGATAGTATCTTGATAAGCGATGTGGAACATTTATGTTGAGTTTGCTAACTAGGAAATCTGAATGTAAATCTCCATTAATCAAATTTATTAAAAAAGTTAATTTAACATTTTACGGCGACTATAAAGTGTAGGAAGCTTTATAAGCGCAAGACGGCTTTTGTAGGGAGGTAAGTGCACAGTAGGATTCCAACCAAGTCCACGGAGGTAAAATATAAGGAATTGTTTCTGAACGGATTCAATAGAATTAGAGTTTACGTTGTAGAAAGGATCCCAGACAACAGAACCATATTCAAGAATTGGTCTCACTAGAGTAGTGAACAGCTTTTTTGTAATGTAAGGATCAGAAAATTATTTTGCCCAGCGTTTGATAAACCCCAATACACCAACTGCCTTATTAATTGTCTTAGTAATATGATTTCGGAAATCCAAACGTCTATCCAATAAAACACCAAGATCATTAAATGTTTCAACCATCTCTAGCCGCATACCATTCATCATGTACAAACCATTAACAGGAAGAGATCTTGAAAACACCATGTATTTGCATTTTTTTACATTAAGGTCCATTAGGTTCAAATTACACCATGTAGTAAAATTATTAATATCGATTTGCAATAACCTTTGCTCAGTACAATTATTAAAGGAAAGAAGTATTTTGACATCATCTGCATACTTCAAGCATTTAGAATATTGCAAAACCGATGGAAGATCATTAATAAAGAGTATAAACAAAAGCGGACCTAAATGACTGCCTTGAGGAACACCAGATGTGACATTGATAACATCAGATTGTACAGTAAGAAATTTAACACACTGTTTACGGCTTTTTAGGTAGGACCCAATCCATTTAAGAAACCAATACGGTCTAACTTATATAGTAATAAATCATGGTTTACTCTATCAAAGGCTTTACTGAAATCAGTATAAACAACATCAGTTTGTTTTCCATTAACAAAGCCATCATTGACTAAAGTTGTAAGTTCCAGTAAATTGGTAATTGTTGAGCAGGATTTACGAAAACCATGTTGCTGTTGTGAAATAATAGAAAACGCTTGATATGATAATGCCTCAGTTATCAATTTTTCAAATCATTTTTGAATTGAACTTAATTTAGCTATTCCTCTGTAATTTGATACTACGGATTTACTTCCAGACTTAAAAATTGGAGTTATAAAGGATTTCTTCCAAACATCAGGAAAATATGCCAGTCTAATTGAATTATTGTAGAGAAACGTTAGAGGAATGTATAGAAGATTTGCGCAACGTTTTAACACACAATTTGGGACTCCATCAGGCCCCGCAGCATACGACCATTTTAGTTTTAACAAGTTGCTTAAAACAGTTTGTTCATTAATAAATGAAATATTTATAGATGATTCCGGGATAATGAAAGGATATTGAGAAGTGTTGTTGAATTTAGTTGTGTAGTATGTTGAAGCAAAAAAATCAGCAAACATATTACTTATAGAGATATCGTCTGATGCTTCGATGTCATCTAATTTCATTGAGGATGGAAAACCAATGCAGCGTCGTTTAGAATTAACAAACGAGTAAAAAGACTTAGGGTCGCTTTTTAACTTTGCCTGAATATTATTTAAATAATAATATGGTCCATTATCAATAATAATTTTAATATGATATGAGATATAATTACACAGAATAAAATTAAAAAATTCTGTTTGTAATATTGAACATCTTCCATTGAACACTTTTTTAAATACAAACAAAAAATATTTTTGAAAAATACAAAAAACTTTTTGTTATATTTTTTAACTTCAATTTTTATTTTCAAAGAATTTTTATATGAAAAATAACAATTTACAAACAATACAAACAAAAAATTGTTAAAAATTGAATTTGAATTTTAACAAATATTTTTAATTACTTTAAATTTTGTGATACTTTTTTCTCTGTATATATGATTCAATATATGATCCAATATAAGAAATATTTTTATATATGCTATAAGATATAATATATACGGAACAATATTTGCAAACAATTTTGAGATATTTTTATATGTAATTCTATATCTAGAGTATTTTTGATATGATGAAAGATATAATTAGATATTATTAGTTATATGTGGTTCCATCTCAATGGTTTCAAATCCCAGACAGGGGGATAAATTTTTGTGTGTTTGTGTATTTATTTTTTTATTCTATATTAATATTATTTTACAAAATTTTAAAATTTTAACCTGGGCCAATACCTAGCATTTTTTTATAGGATATAATTAGTCTATAAAAATTTGTTTCCAAAAGACTTATAAGTGGTGAAAACTTATATATACTCGTATATATTATTTTCAATATTATAATTATTTCTTCTTATTTTTACTTACTCCATAAGATATAAAAATATATAATAAATATAAATAACTATATAAAATCAGATAAGTAGAAATTTTTCCCATATTCTCGAAATTTCCTAATATACATATATATATAAATCGCGAAGTTATATTTAACACAATTACACGAAAAATGTAATCTAGTAAAGTCAGCCACATACTGCTGAGTGCATAAGTCACTACAACTCTGGCAGACCAAGTTCAAATCCAGGCAAAGAGGCATTGTTTTTTTAGAATTTAAATATTTTAATTTAAAATTCTTTATACGTTTTTAATAAACTGAATTCCGTTTATATTATATTGTTGGATCTAATCCGATATTACTTGGCATTTTTCGGATAACTTTGAATCCTTCCATATGCCCAAACATATTACTGGATCTAATTTGATCTGCAATTTTTCGGATCATTTTAGATCCTTCTAAATCCGTAAATATATTGCTGGATCTAATTTGATCTGCCATTGCCCAAATATATTGCTCGATCTAATATGATTCTCCTATTTTTCGGATCAATTAAGATCAGCTAGTTATAAAAGATTATTAAATTACATATGATTAAATTTTGCGCCACATCAATTTTTTTACTCGGGTATTTCAATAAAAACAGTTTTTTTGCAGTTCCTATAATTTCTGAAGCATGTAATTCAATTATATTGTTTAAATTATAATCATGTTATGACTTCCATTTATAAATTTACCAAAAGAAAAAAGAAAACAAACAAAATGTGTATTAAGTTTACGATGCGTATGATTTATTTGAATTGTCTTAACAAATAACACGTATACGTCATGCTGTACAAGAATAATTTGTTATGGCTCTATTGAATCATACTATATAGGTATTAAAAGATAACTGAAAGAAATAATAAGATGTACCTACTCGTTAGGCAGAACTTCATTTATAAATGGATACTTACACAAATCAAACAAAAACACCGTTATTTTGGCATAATTTACAAAAGTCCAATTACATTTTTTTTTTATAAATTTTGTTTAAGAATATCCAAAGCAATAACACTTTATCTTCTTATACTATATTATATTATAGAGCAATTCTATATGAAAGCGATCACCTTTTGGACGACCCCTCTCCGATTTTAAAATAAATAGTCTCAATCGATTGCCCAGCAAAAAATAATGTACCTACATATTTTTTTTTTTTTTTATAGTGACTGGTTTAGTGGTGGTGTACACCACTGTCATGTGACAAAATTGAAGAATTCTTCATAAGGGACCTCATTGAAAGTTGTTTTAAAAAAACTACTAAAGCGATCGCAACGAGTGATAGCTCGTTGGAAAGGTATTGAATCAGGCTTTAATTGAAAAATAAAATTTTCCTAATTTTTCTCAGAAATTTACCTTTTTTCCCATGAAAATTAAATTTTCCCATGAAAATTAAATTTTCCCATGAAAATGTGGTCGGCTTATTGGCAGTAACCAATTAAGTCCCTCTTTAAAAAACATTGTATGACCAGTAGTTCACGCAAATTTTCCTATTAAAGAAAAGCAAATATCGCTTATTTTTTTTTACCTATTTTTTACCAAAAAATAAATATAAATACTTCACACACTCTGAGTCAAATTTCAGTTGAATACTAAACGTGAAAGTGTTAAAGTGTTTTTTTTTTTGTAAAGTAAAGAGTGAAGCTGTAAAGACAATTTAAAGTAAAATGAATAAATTTTGCTGCAATCCGTTTAACAAGAGTGGACATCGTTCGAAAAAGATAAAAGTATTAAAATTAACTGGTGTTTCGAAGCGATACATGAATGAATTAAATATACAATACGGTGAAGAAGCACAATTCATTTGCCCCAAGTGTAAAATCGATTTGTCTCAACAAGCAAATGCATTGAAACAAATGCAACCACAATCCGAGAGTGAAATGACAATTTAACAAAATGTTTCATCTGATAGTGAGGCAGACATTCCGATGGTCAATATGTCTTTGAGTCCTTTGAATGAGGCTATTACCACTTTAGGTGAAACGCCTATTGGAAAAAGAAAGTTGCGAAGTGAAAAATACAGGAAAGATAAAAAAGGCAAGGTTATGAGTGCAATCGCGACAATATTTGATGAAGGCTCTGATAACGAATGCAGTCAAGCAGATGACGTTGATGACGGCAAACAAATGATTGAGCAGTTGAAAAGAAAATTCAATTTAGCGACCACTTTTCCGGAGAAATATCTCATTTTATCTGTGCTGCCTCAATCATGGTCTATACGCAAGATTTCTGAACAGTTTCAAACATCTTTTTACATCGCGAGAAGAAGCAAAGAATTAGTTCGACAGAAGGGCATATTGGCGACTCCCACCAAGAAATTTGGCTCAAGGACCCTCAGCGAAGCAACGGTGAAATTGATTCAAGATTTTTACTGCAATGATGACAACAGCCGCGCCTGCCCAGGTACACGTGACTATGTTATCACACGTTAAGATGGAGAAAAAGTACACAAGCAGCGCAGATTATTATTATGTAATCTATCCGAAGCATACCATCAGTTCAAAGAGAAATACCCAGCAGAAAAAGTGGGATTTTCTAAGTTTGCCATCCTACGACCAAAAGAATGCGTGCTGGCATTAGACAGGCACGGAACGCATTCAGTCTGCGTTTGCATGTTTCATCAAAACATCAAATTAATGTTCTTTCCATGCAAGAAATTGAAAGTATTTCACGGTGAAATTGAAACATATAGGGACCTCCTGTCGAAGTCGTTGTGCGCATACCCCACGGAAAATTGTCATCTGTCCAAATGCGACAATTGTCCGAAGATTGACGAGCTAGAGCAATATTTGGCGGAAAAGTTTGAACAGCTGTTAATTCAGGAGGTGCATTTCAAACAGTGGATAATTAGCAGCGGCAGATGTTCCCCTGAGACCGTGGTAAAGCAGATTCCGGAATTCATCGAGGAATTCGGATTCAAGTTGAATGAACTGAAGGCGCACCATTTCATATCCGAGATGCAATCGAAATTTCTAAAGGAAAGTAAGGAAAAATTAGCCCAAATTGAATTCATTGTGATAAGCGACTTTGCCGAGAATTACACTTTTCTCGTTCAGGATGAAATTCAGGCTTATCACTGGGCAAACGACCAGTGCACGGTGCATCCTTTTTGCATTTATTTCAAAAACGAAGATAACGAACTACAGACCGTAAGCCTTGTTGTTGTCGCGGAGAGTTTAGCTCATAATTATGTGTCCGTTTATTTATTTCAAATGAAACTGTTTGAATTCTTAAGATCAAAATTCGATGCAATCGACAAAGTAACGTTTTTCTCAGACGGCGCGGCTTCTCAGTACAAGAATAAAAAAAATTTTTACAATCTTTGCATAATTGAAGAAGAACAAAACTGCAAGGTCGAGTGCACTTTTTTGCGACGTCCCAAAATGGATTTTTAAAAAAGAGGAATTTTTATTAAAAAAAATATTACAAATGTTCTATTTAAAATATATGTAATTCAAAATAATGTGGTCAAGATGGGAATCGAACCAGGGAAATCTGGTTGCCAGCCAAGAACTCTACCCACTGATCTATCGACGCATATAGTATTTGATTGCTTTAAACTTAAATGAATTGTTGCGCTTTGTTTTTTCGCTAGTGTTATCAAAACAATCATACATTACCCTTTTGCTTACAAAAAAACACAAAGTAATGTATCTAAAAATAGATTTTCAAAAATATTTCAATTATTACTTCACATTTATAAATCATATATTACGTAATCAATAACGAGTAACATTACTTTATGCTTGCAAATAATGAAAAAAGTAACGAGCTATAATTACAAGGTAAAGCATGAGAATATTGCACCCATTACCAAAGTTTTGCTGGGTGATTTATTCTACATTCAATAAATAATATTTTTTCAACTTTTACTTCATTTCGTTTCAATGTAAAATTTATTCCATTGTAAATTGAAATATTGAAAAAATAAATAATATTTTAATATAAACAAACCAACCTTAAGCTCAAAGAATTAGGAAGTGAAAAAGTTTTCTTTATTGAAAAACAAGTTTTCATTTCAATTTACATTTTGTTTCTAAGTTTTTTAAATACCCTACAAGCAATGATGAGTTAGTTGAGTCAAAAAGTACCTACTCTTACCAACTAGTGTTTTTTTTTTCATTTTTCTTTTATTGTTTGTAATCCACGTTTTTCCTTCATTTTTTATTTATTTGAACAGAAATTAAATCTGTTTAACTTTCCTATTAGTGTAAAAAAATTTAATCTGGTGCAACATTAAATCATAAACAATTTAATACTCATATTCTTTGATACATGCTGTAATATTTAGCTGATCTTATTGGAACTGAAAAATGACAGTTCAAATTAAATTCAGTAAAAGATTTGGGAATTAAGTAAGATCTAAATTGATCCGAAAAACTAAATTGATTGAAAAATTGCAAATCAAATCGTATTAGATCCAATAATATCTAGTATGGCATCTAGTTTAAAAATATAAATAAAAAATATTTTAAATATAAGTATATGTTCCTTCGACCTTTTTGTTGTAACTTTAAAAAATATTTTTTTGTAAAAAAAGTTTAAAATAAAAATAAAAAAATTGAGTCTTTGAAAAATGGTCTCGGTAAGATTTCAAGGTATGCCGGAGTTTTAGTCGACCGCTTAACTCACTCAGCCAAACCCTACTATACATAACAGCTGGCTTTATTACACTATATTGTCCCTGTCCCTATTTGGTTATATATAATTATATATAATATTATATATATGTATTATATTTAATTATATATAATTATTAATAGTCATATCTGTCGGCTTTACAATAAGTGTGCAATAAAAATGATAATATTTAAACCAAACAAAAATATAAAATTTCATTACTAACAAGACTTATGAAAACAAAGCCCATAGTATGTATGTAATTATATGTAACTACACGCAGAGAAAAAACATGGTTGCAATATGATCACTGCTACTATATTGTGCTTGCGGCTATCGGGTATGGTTGTCACAACCAAGTTATTGCTTTACTAACCATCAACATGGTCGCTACTATCATTATTTAGTAAATATTTTACTATTTTATGATTGTCACTTTCTATTTTATAACATGATTGGCTGCAACCATACTATGTATGTTAACAAAAATTCTGACTATGAAAAAAATATGATAATTATGCAACGATAAAATGCTGGCAACAAAAAGATTTTGTTAAAAGATTTTATATTTTTTAATTATTTTCAATAAAAACAATTAGAATTAAAAAAAATATGTTTATTAATTAATTTTTTGTAAAAAGTTCTCAAAATATTAACAAAATATATTGTATAACAATAAGTTTGTAGAACCCATAATTTTTTTTTTTTGTACAAAAAGGTTTCTTACACAAAATAATAGATATTTATATATTTATCTGATAAAAAATAAAAACTAAAATTCTCAGATTCTCCAAACTGTTTCTCAGATAAAAGTTCATATATTCCAAACAAACTTATATTCTAGGGCCTTCCTTTGAAAGAAATATTCATAGATTCTAGTAAAAATATTCATAGATTATGGATCATATAATGATAATCAAGGAATCATAATATAGTTATGAGGGACAATAATATGATAATATTTTGAGCATACTATGAATACGTGCGATCATATTATGATAAATTCAGGATCATAACATGTTTATTTAGAACCATAATATGGTTTTTAATCATAATATAACTGTAGGGACTATATTATGGTAAAAATATGGTTATTTTATTATCATAATATGATAACCATATTATAGTACGACTATGATTGGCACAACCATAAACCCAAAAATATATGATGCTCTTTGAATATGATTGCCCCAACCATGTGTTTTATTTGGGTGTAAACCTACCAAAAAAAGTCTGTAATGGCGACTGAAAATTTTGCTGTTATTACGGGAAATTTTGCTAATTTGAGCCCAGCGGTACTTTTTTGTTTATCTTAGCAACAGATGTCTACTGACGTGTAGTACAATGAAATTTGTAGAAAAACTAGTAGCCGCTACTAAATTTTAGTAAACTTTTTGTAAAGTGGAATTTACAGGTACAATTGTACCTTTTTCGTTTTTAAATTGCAATAACTTTTTTTCCATAAGTAATAGATATCTGAAGTTCCGTGACATCTCCAAACTTTTAATTAAGATAAAATTTTCGAAATTTCAGAAAAATATGTCGATTTATTACCTGTTTAATAAGACCTAGTTGTTTTGACACCCTTAAAAGGCTGAAAAGGTACAATTGTACCTTCATATATTTTGTATAAAATAGAAACAAAATAAAATCAATTTTACTATATTTTTTTATAAGAACGTTTTAGTATAAATAAACATGAATTTACATGATACATTAAAAAATATTTTGAATTTATTTGAATGAAATGCATGTTGTTCTTTGGATTGAGTGTTCACCACAAATATGTTTCACGCAGACCATACATGACTTTCTGGTCTTACGTTGTTTTCGTTTCTCACATTGGCAAATATAACGGTTTCCGATGACAGGAGAGGCTCCAAGTATGCCATGAGGTACTTTGGAAACAGCTTCAAGACTTGGCGTTGAAACAATATGTCGTCTAAATACCATAGTTGCTTGGAAAGATCTTTCAAAAACTTTTTTCGCTGATCCTTTGTTTTGCACCTTCGATGATATATGTATATTACGTAAGATGCTAAATCAGCGACGTGTATCATATTATAGAACATTGCAAGGGGTCAGCGCAATATTCATCGCTTCATAGTATACCCACTCACTTAATACTTAGTACATTAACTCCACATTTATTTTTGACTTTGCTAATTGTGTTTTTTCAACTTCTCCTTTCGTATGCATAGTTGAGAAAAGTATGACTGCTTTGTTCTTTTTGTGAACATATGAACAGATTGTAGCGTCACTGATATAGAATGCTTGGAAGGAACTTTTTATTTTTTCTTACCGTACCAACTAATGCCATATTCCAAGAATTTAATTTCTTGGATAATTCTAAGAATGTAAAAAAATTATCTTTCACCACGTTTCTTTCAGAACCTTTCTTACATACACTTCAACTAGGTCAAAATTTTATTCATCATGGTCCATATGTCCCGAATGGGTGCAGCTTTATCAGTTTTTATCCGTTCTACACGTGTATTATCATTGTCAAATCGGATGAATCTCAGCACCATCTTGAAGCGTTCGCGAGACATTGCTGCACGTAAAAGAGGCAGTGAATCAGCATTTCACATATTAGCCAGATTGTCTCTATGTAAGGATACACAAATATGCACAAAATTCAGTTGCCTCAATATAATGTCATATATTTCTGGAGTTATATTTGATTTGAAAAGTTATACTATTTTCTGACGGTCCACCTCTTTGGTATAAAACGTTACGTGATTTGGTTTGTAAATTTGGCATTGGTGCACTATACCAATGTGTTCCATATTTACTGGTCAAAACACTGTCGACACTTTGAATTGTAGGGTCATCTTCAGCACTTTCATCTGAGTCGTGTTCTTCTTCACTCTCTATGACAATTTCATTTTCAATATCTAAATCTTAATCAGATGCATCAGCAATCTGTGGCAAAAGGAATCTTCATCAAAAGCAATAAGGGGTTTCTCTTCATCTTCGGAACATTCAACATTCTGTGTGTCATGAATTATTATAGGGATTCCCCGTTTTATATTTTAAGCAGTAGATACGTAACTAAATTGATACTTACAGGTACTGGTATAATGTAAGATTTTAAACTTGTGATTACTTAAACTAATTAATGACTTCCTTTTAGCTTATTAACTATTATATCAGAATTTTTGGCGAACAATAATTTAATTTATTAACCAAGAATGGTCTAATTTATAATGAAAGGAATGTGTAGGTATAATTGTACCTTTAACGTCTTTTAACGTTGTAAAATTCTTCCGTTCGACTAGGGTTAATATTAGTACAAAATTTTAAATTTATTTCTTTTTATCGAGCATCAAATTTTTTTTATTTTATTTATTTTTTTTCAACAAATACTTTATACAGGGTGTCCGCCGGGAAGGTATGTATACTACTTTGTTTGTTTATAATTTTTGATTAAATGATAGAGAATGGATCTTATATTGATAAATGTTTTATTTAATGTCGGCAATTATGTATGGAATACAATTTCAGATAAATGTCAGCCTCTGTTAGCCTCAGAAATGCGAGCCCTTTTGAGCACATTTTTCATTACATTCTCACACATTTCATGCGGTATTTCATTAATTTCATCACGTATATTTTGTTTGAGTTGCTTAAGCGTTTCTGGTTTGTTTGCATAAACCTTGCTTTTCAGATATCCCCACAAAAAGAAGTCCGGAGCAGTCAAATCAGGCGACCGTGTAGGCCAATCAACATCACCATTTCTTGAAATAACTTGTTGTGGAAAGAGGTCTCGCAGTAATTCCATTGTAATCCTGGCTGTATGCCGCGATGTGGCATCGTCTTGTTTATACCACATGTCAATCAAGCCCAAAGCATGCAGTTGTGGAACAGTTACCATTACGCCATTTTAATTTTCAAAGAAGTAAGGTACAATTATTATTCCTGACCAAATTGCACACCAGACTGTCACTTTTAATGGATGCAAAGGTGACTGATGAATAATTTGAGGGTTTTCCATTGCCCATAACCGACTATTCTGTTTATTCACATATCCATTCAAATGAAAATTTACCTCGTCACTCATGAAAATCGGAGTTGTCATGGGCAAGCTGTAACATCCTATTGGCATATGTACGGCGGCGTAATTGGTCTTGTGGAAGAAGCTCTTGTGTCAACTGAATTTTAAATGGAAACAAATGCAAATCCTTGTGCAAAATTGTGGCCAAAGTTGTTCTTTGAAGACCAAGAGGTATTAAAAACCTTTTACAAATTTTTGTACTAACATTTTTTTCTAAGTGTATTAAACTAACCACCTGCTTTCATGTTCCGTTGAACCAGTTACGTGGCATGTCCTGTAATAGTTCCCTTTTGCTTAGGGTACCTACACTCACATCATATTTTACAAGCCTATTTTCTATAAATAAAAAGAACCAAT
Organism: Eustalomyia histrio; assembly: GCA_949748255.1. Classification (NCBI taxonomy): domain Eukaryota; kingdom Metazoa; phylum Arthropoda; class Insecta; order Diptera; family Anthomyiidae; genus Eustalomyia; species Eustalomyia histrio. The sequence continues at coordinate 25,112,924 of OX456526.1, read as the reverse complement.
ACACTGACTTAAATATACATTGCGTGTCTAGGTATAACATATCAAAATTCTTTTCAAAGCCCAAATGTTAAATATGCGTTAAATTGTTTTTATTGGGGTTTAAATGATGGCTATTTATTTAATATTTCAATAAGGTATGAACAAATAGATAGCTACAGCAAGTTTAGATAAATTTACCTTTCTATTATTCAACATTGTTTTACATAATTTTTATTTTTTGTTTTCTTTGCATTAGTAAAATTATTTAAAGTAACTACAAAATATTTACTTATGTAAGACACGTTTTATTTAGAAAACGTGTTTTCTTTTTTTTATATTTTTATTTTCCTAACTTAAGGTCTGGTTTCTTGACATCTTGTAGGTTTTTCAAATGAAAGAAAAACTTAAATATTTAATAGACCGGAAATAATACAAAAAATATGGAAAATATTTAGGAAGTTTATAAAAAAGAAGAAAAAAAATATATAAGAATTGAAAATACAGAAATATTTATTAAATAATAATAAATGGATATTGTATACAAAAGTTTATGGCAACATATTACTCTGTGAATACACAAAAGTCTTGTTGGCTTATATAAACACACAAAATGTGTGATATGACAGGAAATATACCTAACGTTTGAAAGTTTTAAGGAAATATTTTATTTTTTTGGTAAAAATTGTAGAATTTTTAACGAAAAATGTTACTAATAGCTTAACTCTATCAATATTCATAGCTACAAAAAATAAAAAAATAATAATTCAAACAAAATACAGTCAAAGCCCATCGAAATATTCCTTTAATCGCAACAAATTCTTGTACTACTTAATTTTATTGAACACTTAGTATTTTCGAAATTTCTGAGTTTATTAAAAATGACTCTCCTGTTAAATACCAAATAATTGTTATACCGAGTAATGATTTTCAGAAATTTTGGTTATATAATTTTTGTTATAAAGGGTGATTAAATTTTAAGGACCGATGTTGATTTTGAATAAAACACAAATTATTTAGGAAATTATTGAAATTTCTTTTTATTATGATAACATGGTATGGTTCAGAGAACTGCAAAATCAACTTTTTTCTTGATTTAATCATACACAAAAATTCTTGTTCACTTTTAATAATTCAACAAAATTCACTGTAGAATAAAATCGGCATCATGTTACTGAACGCGTAATTGGAATCAGTGTGAATCATCTGTCGTTTATGTTTTATGCAAATGTAATCACTTAACAGTGTTCAGTAACATGATGCTGATTTTATTCTACAGTGAATTTTGTTGAATTATTAAAAGTGAACAAGAATTTTTGTGTATGATTAAATCAAAAAGAAAGTTGATTTTGCAGTTTTCTGGTATGGTTCAATTATCTATGGAATAAAATATCGGCCAAATGGCTGCCGCGACCTCGGCAGCACACCTAAATCCGATGGCCCAAATTTTCGATGGCGCTGATGCATAATTGAGGTTCTATCCGTTAATGTGCTGAATGATCTCATCCTTTAGCTCTTGAATTGTTGCTGGCTTATCGACGTACACCTTTACTTTCAAATAAGAAAGAAGTCCAACGGTGTCAAATCACATGATCTTGGTCGCCAATTGACATCGCCACCACGTTAGATAACACGGCAATTAAATTTGTCGCGCAAAAGAGCCATTGTTTCGTTAGCTGTGTGGCAAGTGGCACCGTCCTGTTGAAACCACATATCGTCCAGGGTCATATTCTCAATTCCTGGCCACAATAAATGCTTGGCCGACCTCATTACACACTATATGTAGCGAACAACAGCAATGTTTTCCGAACATGAACGAACTGGGCGAGCATGCACAGGTGTTTTCACAGACCCGGTTTGGTGAAATTTGCCCACATTCCTCCCGATAGTGGACACATTTGGTCGATTATGCTGACCAAAAAAAAAAAATCACGAAGTGCACGAAATGCATTTTGATTTGAACGCCCATTTTCATAATAAGCCTGAATAACTTTAACACGTTGCTCGATTGTGTATCTTTCCATGGATCAAATTGAGTTAGTCTGAAATTGAGGAATGTCAAATGAAATGCAGAAAAAACTTGACATTTACAGGTTGGTTGAAAAGTTCCTGCGCTCACCAAGAGATGGCACTGCTAGCTCCAAACTTTTTTTTTCTCAAGTTGGTATAACTTTCCAGAGAACACATGCAAAGTTGCAAGTCATTCTGTCAATTCTTTCTTTGTTTACAAGACATTTGAAGTTGACGTGTCTTTGATTTTTTTTAATATGGAAAAAATTGAATATCGTGTAGTCATAAGATTCTTTGTTTTGAAGGGTTTGAATTTTGGGCTGGTGAATTTAAACGTGGTCGTACCAGCCTTGAAGACGATCCACGCGAAGGACGACCAAAAACTGCAACCACATCAGAAATCATTGAGCAGGTTCTTAATGTGGTTAGTGAAGATCCAAGTTTGACAGCGTGAAGTTGCTAAAGCCATAGGCATCTCAGACGAACGAGTACTCCATATTTTACATGAAGAATTGCGTGTGAAAAAACTGTTTGGAAAGTTAGTGCCGCACACATTAACAATTCAACAAAAACTGGATCGAGAACAAATTTCTCAGCATAATTTGGAGCGTTTTAAGCCGAATAAAACCGACTTCTTGCGTCGTTTTATAACTATGGATGAGACTTGGATCTACCACCATGATCCTAAATTGAAACAAGAACGTTTACAGTGGACTGAAGCTGGTTGTTCAGCTCCAAAGCAGGTGAAGTCACAACGATCAGCAAAGAAGGTTATGGCATCAGTTTTTTGGGATGCAAAAGGAATTTTGTTGATTGATTATCTTCAGAAAGGTAAAACAATCAACTGTGAATATTATTGCAGCCTTTTGGATCAGCTGGATGAAAAAATTCGTGGGAAAAGATCTGGTTTAGAGAAGAAAAAAATCATTTTTCATCAAGACAATGCACCTGCTCACAAAAATGTTTTGACGATGGCTAAATTCAAAGAATTAAAGTACAAATTGCTTGAACATCCACCAGATTTGGCTTCACCAGATTTGGCTCCCAGTGACTACTATCTCTTCAGATATCTCAAACAATTCCTTCGTGGAAGGCATTTTTCGTCGAATGAAGAGGCCATAGCAGCCGTAGACGGTTATTTTGCAGAGCTTCCGGAAAACCATTATAAGGATGGGATAAATTATTGGAAGATCATTGGGGCAAGTGTATTGAGCTTCTAGGAGATTATATTGAATAAAAAAATATATTTCGTAACAAAAACAGTATTCTTTCATTTCAAGCGCAGGAACTTTTCAGCCAACCGTAGATGTGGTTCACATTCACCATCGGCCCTTAAAATTTATACACCCTTTATAAGATATTCAATGCCAGCTATTTGATCCTTCGTTATATCGCAATTTGTTATTCCCGGTATTCGTTATACAAAACTTTCACTGTATATACGATACTACATTCCGTTTGTCAATAAATGTTGCTAACAGCATATTTCAATTAAGGTTAACTTTTATAACGATAGTTGTATTTATACAACTATGTATAGTTGAATGAATGAAAGAGAGTAGTCATTTCAAATATACTTTTAGTAAATGTATACAATTCATATTCCTATTGCATTGTCAATAAGTACTCATACATACATACATACTGCATGTGTGTTTACCTATACATACATGTATTGCTGTTGGTGTAGATGCATTAACCAATAGTTAGTTGGTATAGCATAAATACCTTTTTAAACTTAACTCTCCAGTGTGTGATTTTTTATTTTTTTAAAGCCTCTAAAAAAGTTTATTTTGTAAAATTGTACTTTATTTTATGCAACAATACGTTCTGTTGAAATGTTGTTGTTGTTGTTTTTCCACTACATACGATATACACTCGGTATGTTTGCATGTGTGTGTGTGTGTGTGTGTGCGGGTAGTATAGAGTTTCAAAGTGATGATGTTGACAGTTGCTTTTATATTGTTTGAATTTGTTATTGTTGTTGCTGTTTGTTAGTTTTAGTTTTTCGGAAATGCATTTAGTTAAGTGAAATAGTTTTATTTTACTATGAGGTTTTTATTGTTTGTCAAAAATATCTATTGACATATTTGTTTAGTTTTTATTAAGTATTATTTTTAGTTTTAAATATTTTTGTACACGTATTGCACTTGAGTGAACTTTCAAAAAATAAAAAAAACTGGATGCATATACATATATGTCATTCTATGAGATATCCTGCAAAAAAATGCAATTTTTAGACCTTTAGTATTCTGATTTTTATTACAATTTTCACTTTTTTTCTCCAAATTTAAAAGAATTTATTTTTCGAAAAATTTTAAAATTATCATAAATTGCATAGTAATCGTATTTTCTTTACTATTTAATTCAGTGATCGGCACTCATAGCACACAATCGACAACTTACACGAACACAACACGAATGTCAACAAATCTCACAGCTAAGAGCACAAAAAATACAATTATTTCATTCAGTAGCATGCTAACTTTTAACAGAGCAAAAAGTATATAAAAGATAGAGAGAAGTTCGCTCTCACGATTTTTTTAGTTCTCTCTTAGAACACGAACATAGTTTGGCGGCAAAAAGGTGACTTTTGGTCGGCAACTTATAGTAGTGTTTAGCGTTGCAACCATATAACCAATTTTAACTATTTTTTTGCCGTTTTTTTTTTGATATGCTAGAGATTTTTCAGATTATTTCATAAAAAAAAATGTTTTTTTATTTAATTCATGTATTTTTTCAGATTTTTCATATAAAAATATAATATTTGTTCAATATACTGTTTATTTTTACTAAAATTAGACATGTCTAATAAAGAAAAAAAAAAAAAACTTTGGAATTGTGTTAAAAAAAAATTACGAATTCAAACATAACATTGTGACATGAAAAGTATTAAAGTGTGTACACACACATTGACCAACTATGTCTATTCATATCTATTATTTCCCATTTCTATGATAGAAATATATAATAAAGAGAATAAATACGCTATTAATTGTTGCAACATATAATTAAAAAAACTATAAAAAATGCATGAATTGGAAAAAAGCATGGTTGGCATTCAATACCTTTTCATAATAACGGTAGTTGGCTACCACAGCCACTTTAATACCGATATGAAAATTTTAAAATGGCGATTCCATTAAAGGCATTTGTCTTTTTGTATAATCGGGTTTATTGCGCTTTTTTACCGCCTTAATTTTGAAATATCTTAAAATACCTTTAAAATAACGCTAAACTACCGAAACACCGATTTATAACGTTATTTTGCAGATATAACCCAATGTAACAGGTAAAATAATGAAATAAACCCTGTGATATTAGAAGACACTTGTCGCTATTGGAATCGTAGTTTTAAAAATTTCGTATCGGCGCTGATCAGAGCGTGGTAGGAAACTACCGTTATAATGAAAAGGTTGTGCTTACCAACCATGGAAAAAAGTTGTTTTCATCAAAAAAACTGGAAAACCGTTATGAATCCTAAAATTAAACTGTTTATGTGGCAGCACTGCATACACCAAATTTAATGTTTTTCAACACATTAGCAACTTTGAAAATGTTGCCCACTCATAAAAACATGTTGCCACTGAACTCTGTAGCATGTTGAATTTCTGGTAGATTGTTTCTAACACTCTATAGTAAATTATATACATTTTGGTAGCATGCTAATTTTTAACAGAGCAAGTATATGCCGCTTTGTTGAAGAAATAAAGTAGACTATCAAAATTTGTTTTTTTTTTATTATAGGTATTTATTTTTTATTGTAGGTATTTATTTTGTTTTTGTTTACATTTTAAATTTAAAATGTGGAGCGTTGAGTGGGAAGAATTATTTTTTTTTCTTTAAATATATTAAATGAGGCAGAGTGTATACAGGGTGGCGCAAAAATAACCTTCCGATGTTTTTTGGCTGTAATTTAAAAAAAAAAATGAAAAAATTTGATTCTTCTTGTGGATTATTTTTATTTGGTCTTTTAATTTTTTTTACATCAAGTCGAGAATATGATGTGATGAGGCTTGATGACATAAACCCGCGACTTCAAAAAGCCCCACCAAAAGAGGTCTGGAGTGGTCAAATCAGGCGATCTTGCTGGCCAGTGCAAATCGCCAAAACGGGAGATTAGGCGCCCGGGAAATGCATCCTTCAGCATATCGGTTGTGGCACGTGCAGTGTGTGGCGTTGGAACCACATGTTTTCCAATCCCAATTCATCAAGTTGCGGCAAAAAGAACTCGTTGATCATTGCTCTGTAGCGCTCACCATTCACAGTAACCGTTTGGCCCGCGACGTCTTCGAAGAAAAAAGGTCCGATGACTCCTCCAGCGAAAACAGCACACCATACAATGACTTTGAGCTGGTGTAATGGCGGATTTTCAGTGCCCCAGAAGCGTAAATTTTGCTTATTTACGTACCCGCTAAGATGGAAATGGGCCTCATCACTCATGACTATTTTTGATGAAAAATCATCTTCATTATTGCTCAAATAAATAGTCACCAATATTCCGCGTTCTGGAGCAGTGTAGCGTAACATTGTTTATTAACGTGTATTTCACATGTGTTTACTACACAAATGTCAAAACAGAACTGACATTAGGGGCCAATCTCAAAATTTATAGCATTTTCTGATAGGAGGATTACTTTTGCGCCACCTTGTAGTATGCAATCAAAAAATTATTAATATTTTGATTATTATATAATAACAAAAATTATTATTATTATTATTATGAATTATTTTTATTTTTGATAATAGAGAAAGCAAAAACATTAACTATTTTAATTTAGTGAATACGGATATTCTCTTAACGATTAATTCATTTATTAATTTATTCATTCATTCATTTATCTAGAAAGATCAAATGATTTCTTTCGGTGTAAAGCACCAATACATTCATATTATCTCTTTCTGCCGACCACTGATTTAAATATATCCCGTGTAAATGTATTTTTTTTATGCAATTTATGAATTTGACGTTTTTTAAAATTTAAAAAATAAAGCATATTTGCAAAATATGAAAATTTCCGAAAAGCTTAGGTGGCATTTAAACACACAACATGGGGAAGGACAAACTACTTTGGCTAAAATATATGTTCCCAGAAAACATATTTGTGCTGACAACCGAATTTGTTAGGTTACAGCAACCGAATTGTTTGGTTGTGAGTACCTAATTATTATTGAGGCAACCAAAATACTGTTGTCGCAGTAAAATTATTCATGTCTCAATTGGTTTTCAGTTACCACAACCGAAGCATTCGATTGGCTAAATATTTGGTTGTCAGCACGAATCTGTTTTTCTGTGTATAGAAAGAGGCATGTAAGTCACAAAAGGGATGTTTTTTATAACACCCAAAAAACAGTATCAGTTGTGCACTCAACAAAAAAATCTCAAGTTTTAACATACTAAAAACATAAACGAATTTTAATTTTTTTTAATTTGCTAATTTTTGTTTTGGAAAATATTTTTATTAAATTTTTTAGATTTTAAGTTCAGATTTTAATTGTTTTAAGGCTGATTTTTAGAACTATAAATATTTTAAGTGTTATTTTAAGTGGATGTGACTTTTTGAATATGATTCGGTTGTGAAAAGTATCTTCACTTCCGAACCATTTTTTCAACCTATGTAACATTTTAAGGCAATTTAAGTTTGTATGTATAAGTTAAAATTATTAGAAATAACATTTCCTTCAATATACACTTTTTAAAAATTAGTAAAATTTTTTTGCTAATCTTAGCAAATTAGTTTTTAAAAATTTGTAAAATGATTTCTGAAGTTAGCAAGTTGTGTAATTTGCAAAATGTAAGTAGCAAACAAATTTACTAAAAGTCAGTACAAAAATAGTAAAGTGGGATTGAAAACCGTTTACAAATTTTTCTATTAACTTGTTTTTTCTGAGTGTGCATACCGGATTTGTTGCTTATCGAATTCTGGCGGCTGTGATTACTGTATTTATATTAAATTATATTTTTAGTAGTGAAAGCCAATACTCAGTTTTCTTATTTAATATATATGTTTCACATTAATATTATTACGTTCCACAAAATGTTATTTAAAGAAAAATTTTAGTTTTAGATTTTTTCGGTATCAAACCTCGGCATTCAAATTTATAGCTTACATTCTTGTTTAATACCACAAGTTGATATATTTGATATTTAAATATTTCATTAATTAAAAAAAAATTTTTTTTTAAATGTTTGCCTTTGAATTCGGGAATTCCGAGCACTAGGCAATCTTATTAATTTTGATGGCAAATTTTGAATTTAAAATTCTTTTACCAATTTCAATCATTAGTAGCGTCTTTGTTCAATACAATCCACAATTCGGTTGGTTCTACTGAAACCTTAATTCAATGGTATATTTGGATCATTATAACTGTATTTGTAGTTAACACTTTTGAATATCGACAATTTGATAAATTTGTTAGATTTTACTAATTTTCTAGTAAATTTACTAAATAAAAGATTGATTCTACCGCACATAATTACTAAACAAATTTTATTTGTAAATTTGATTGGAAATACCAATGATTGGATAATAGAATTGTTTTTTAGTTCCTTTTCCCTTTCTCAATGCAATATATTTGCTTTATTAATGGATTCTTGATTATTCCAATCAAAATAACATCCTTACAAATAAATGTTAATGGTTTTGATCGAATTCCAACTTATTATTTCACTGGGTGTATACAGTTCATTTTGAAGAAATATTAAAAAAAGTACAAATTTTCATAAGAAGAAATTAATAAAGCTTGGATTTTTTTCAATCACATATACGAGATGCATTCAAATTAACGTGCAAGCATTAGGGCATACAGTTGCAAGTGCTAGTGTGTTGTACTCAAATTTACTTAAGCAATAAATTTAGTTTGAAAATTGTTTACTTAAATAAAATTGCAGTAACAATTCCTACTTATTTAGCATTTAAATAATTTTTTAGGTTCTTTTAATTTTAGTATATAATATTTTATAATTTGATTTGTAATTTGAATACAATTAAATTCTACAAATATAATGTATTGCACAAATGTATAATAAAATTCATGTTAAATGCAAATTTAATATTTTAAGTTATTATCTGTCGAACGAAAAATCAATTTGTGATAATTATGAAAGACACAGGAGGTGAATATTAAATAAGCAAACAAAAGAGAAACTTTATGAAAATATTTGGTAATTTATACATATAATTGTTATGTATAAACAAAATTTCTAAGGAGCTTCATAAATGACATTGACTAGTAATAAATTAATAAATTAAAATTAATAGTCAAAACCAACATAGCAAACAATGGTCTTTAATGCATTAACTCATTAAGGCCCGGTACGAGGTGGTTAAATAAATTTGTAAATAAATAAAAATTGACAAAAAAAAGGTTTAAAATATTTTTAAAGTTAATAGAAGTTTGGAAGCTTGAATTTAGTTTAGTTTTTATAAAGCCAGTTCACACATGGCCTAAATTATTTTATTCCAAATAAATTATTTTATTCAAATTATAAATAATTGGTTTTAAAATAAAGTTTCACTCAATTTTTAAGTTTTCTCAAAATATAATCAAATTTATCATTTCTCCCTTTGTATTTATTTACATATGCAAATAATTTGGTATACACAGAGAAAATAAATTAAGTGTTCCAACCGAATTTTTTTCTTAGCTAAACTGTTCGATTGCAACCACCAATAATTTAGTTTGTGGCAAAACAAATTCTTCTGATAACACAGAACTACAATTAAGACGTGTTGTTTCGACTGAAGTGAGCCCTTCGAAAGCCCCGAGAAAAGGCGAGTGTTTAAGGTAAATGAGTGGTCTGATCCTTAGTAAAATTCAAACCTACATGAGGCTCAAGTGTAAGGCATATTGTTGGACATGAGTTGGTTGTGAAGAGTATCTATATTTCGATTTCTCTTTTTCAACCTAAACAGAATTCCGGATGAAACAATATTTTGACAAATAATTAACCTGTTTTTGTGAGTATATTAAGATGTTTACTCTTAAATTATGTAATGAAGAAAATACATGAATCAACGTGTAACTGTAAATAATAAATCATACATGGAACTAATTAATTGAATAGACTAATTAATCGATGATTTCACTAGCATTGCATTGATATTAATTATAATAAAATTATTTTCGTTACCATTTTTTTAAATAATGATGATGATTTTACTTGTTTGATTTCATTAATTAATGATAATATTTTTTTTAATTCTATTGCAATTAATAATAAATCAATTAAAAACAAATAATAAAAAATATAATATTGTATTGATACTCTACTAGAGCAAAATTTTGTCGTTTTGTGCTGTCTCGCTTAGTTTTCTAAATATAAAATGGCGAATACATCGAAAAAAATCGAGATAGCTCAAAACGGGCAAACATGTTGGTCTTTTAGAGTGTAAATATACTGCGATACTAAAAATAAGCCAGGTTCGCAAAAGATTCCGAGGGATCCATTTTAAAAAACAGCCTATGTAAAGCAATTTAATGGGCTTTGCGGTGTAATGGTTAGCGCGTTGAACTGTTACACATAAGGTTGCGGGTTCGATTCCCTGCGATGGCAACATCAATTTAGAAATATAATATGTATGAGTTTTTTCTTCCTCACATATATCGCAATGTCCTCCTTCGATGTTTCCAAGCTCTTAACCTTACCGAAGTAATATAACACGAAAAGAGCTATAAATTATAATGCTTTAACAATTTTTACCAACTCTTCATTAGTTGGCTGACACTAGAGTATTCAAAAACCGAAACCGAAAACCGGTCAACCGGTTTCTTTTTTTTTTTAAACCGATCGGTTTCGAATATTTTGTAAGTTCGAAGAAAACCGAAAACCAGTCTTTTTTGTTCGGTTGACCGGTTCTTTTAATTACATCACCATTTCTATTATTTTTTTCAAACACTTTTAAAATCGTTTTTTGGTTATGAAGATTTAGATGTAAGTCTGATAGATTGCGATGAAGACCTAACTTTGGATATTTCAAATTCAAATAGTTTAATTTCTGATCTAAATAACACAATAAGCAGTATTCAAAATCCTAAAAAAGAGACTACAAAATTATTCATCATTATATGATGATTTCATATATCTTGATAAATGCGACAAAAGAACTAAAAAGTTGGAAAATTTATATCATTGTCTGTTGACTATTTGTCCAACATCTACTATTAGTGAAAGAGTATTTTCCACTTCTAGCTTTATCAAAAGCAAAAGAAAAAAATCGTCTTAAAACGAAACATTTAAATTGAATATTATTTCTAAAATATTATTTTAGAAGTGAAAAATAGATTTTCTTTTTAAATATTTAAAATGTAATATTAAATAAAATTATTTAATGAAAAACGTTTTAAACGTTTAAATTACTAACGTACCTAATTTAACCAATTTACAAACTTTATGACCTCTATTCATTTGATATGCATATAGTTTTATAATAGTAATTTTTAAGATATTATATTAAAAAATATTAAAACCAATAAATAAAATGTTAAAATGAAATACAATAAAAAAATATTATAAAATATTTTTTTCAAAGAATGTATTTTTTTATTTTTATTACTTTATATATAAATCTTTTTTTTTTTTTTGTAATTAAAACAATTAACAAATTATATGAACTTTTTATTGAAATTAAAGAAAAATCGGTTGACCGATTTTTTCTGCAAAAACCGAAACCGAAACCGGTTTTTTAAAATTCGATTTTTCGAAGAAAACCGAAACCGGTTGTTCCAAAAGGCCGGTTTTTTTAATACTCTGGCTGACACCAACTGTTCTAAGATTTATCGTGCAAGTACAGTGTTGCCATATTTGAACACTTTTTTATCCTTTCCAAAGGAAACCAACACATAACGAGTAACTAGTAGGAAGAATTTCCTAAGTGTTGATACTTTAAAAAAAAAAAAAAAAATTAATAAAAAAAAAATTTTTGTAAAGAAATGCTTTTTTGAGCAATTGTAAATAGTTTTTGAGGCATTAATACGATTTTATTAGCATTAGTAGGACAAATGTTAATGGAGAAAAAATTTCATTACCATTAAATGGCAATGAAATTTTTTTGGCATTAGCATTATTCAACTAATGCTAATGAAATTTTAATGCCAATTAAAAAACTCCAAATATGGAGTAGATAAAGTATAGTAACAATTTGTTATTTGAACCCGATCTTGCTCGGTGCTCAAAGTCTTTTACTTTAACATTAATAATTTGTGATATACACAGAGAAAACAAATTCATTGAGACAACCGAACTTATTGTCAACCGAATGGTGTGATTTGACCGGGAATACAAAGAAATAAACTGCCAACCGAATTGAAAAGTGTATTTTGGTTGCGACAATCAAAATATTCGGTTAGCACAATCAAATTAAAATGTGATTGCTAAATATTTTGGGTGGTGTTGCAATCAAAATTCAGTTGTATTAATTGAACTTTATCAACCGTTTCAGTTGTAGGAATCGAATTTTAGTTGGAAATTGGCCAAATATTTCTCAGTGTGAACGAAATAAATTTTTATTACATCAAAATTTATCATGAGGGAAGAGGCTCATATTTACCTCAGCATCATTACACCCTGTCAAAGTCATCGTGTGGGGTGCAGTTATGATGGAAAAGGTGATTGGTCCTTATTTTTTAGAAGGAGCCGGCACACAGTGCTTTGTCCCATAGGTAAAATTAAAATAAAATAAAGTGCTTAGAATATTTAAGTAATATACATTTTTGTAAAGCTAACAAAGTACTTTAAACAAATTTGCAAGTAGCATTTATCATCTCGTCTTTTTGTTAACAGTAGAGGACGCAAAAGTCAGAAAATGTTTGAGGTAAAAAATCTTGAACGGAAAAACGACTTTTACTGTGTAACAAAAAAAAAAAAAAAAATTGTCAAAAATTCATAATTTTTTTAAAACCAAAAATAATTTTTGGTAAATTTTTTTATTGAAAATGTTGTTTGTGTCATCGAAAAATTTTGTATAATTTTTTTGGAATTCCCAAAATGCTAGTCTGATAGAGTGAAATAATTTTTTTTTAGAATTAGTAATTTTTTATATGTGCTTTTAGTACATTTTGAAGCGCTTTAATATAATCTGTAAAAAAGTTCTATATTTCTCTGCTGGAAATGTAAAAATTATATGCATTTTTTAAGCCATATTTCCTAAATTTCAGAAAAAGTTACAAAGACCTAAGTTTATGGTACTTAAAAAATTTTGCCAAAAACTTACCAAAAAATTGAAAGAATATTTTTTTGCTGGCGAAAACACTAAAATTTTACAAAGTTTCAAAAAATTTGAAAAATAAACACAAAAAAAATTATAGATTTTTTATTTTTTAATCAAACATTTGTTAACAACACTTTGTTCGGAAAAAATTTAAGACTTTTTGCCGGAAATTCGAAATTTTGTATTATTTGAAAACAATTATATTTTTTAGTTTTACAAAGACGAAATATATGGTTATATATTTTTTTCCAAGTAAAGGGCTCCAAAGACTTACAATGTTCAATTTAATTTTGTTTAAGTTGTGCAATTTTTTTGACTGTGTGAGCCTCATATAGAAGGTTTTCGCGAATAAAATAACAATGCACCATAAAAAAACTTGGAAACATTGAGCAAATTGGGCTGTTAAAATTGAAAATTTTGTTGATGTAAAAAATGCAAAACTCAATTTATATCGTCAGCTTATTATAAGTTTGGAGCATATACAAACAATCGGTTACGAGAAAAATGATAATATGGAAAATGAAAATAATCCATACCTGTCTCTTTTTTTTGTCAAAAACTTTCAAACTAATAATAAGCTAACGCTTGTTATTTACATTTTGCTATTTTCCGTTATTTTTCATATTCGAACAAGAGATGAGAGCGTGTTTATTTCAGTTGAACGTGATCATTTTTTAATATTTTATGATTGTTTTAAAGTTTTCACTATTTAGCATAATATTAAGAGTTTTGTCTTGCGGAAGCCCGGTTAATGTTACAACATTTAAGGAGCTGCTAAATGTTACCAGAAATATACACTCAGAAAAAAAGTTAGTAAAAAAATTTGTAAACGGTTTTCAATACCATTTTACTATGTTTGTACTGATTTTTAGTAAAACAATTATTATTTAGCAAATCTTTTTGTTATTTACACTTTACAAATTACAGAATATTTACAAATGTTTGTTGCTAATTTTAGAAATCATTTTACAAATTTTTGCAAACTGATTTGCTAAAATAAGCAAAAAAAAAATTACTAATTTTAAAAAAGTACATATTGAACGAAATGTTATTTCTAACTAAAACTTACACCTACAAACTTAAATTGCCTTAAAATTTTACATAGATTAAAAAAAGGATCGGAAGTGAGTATACTGACTCATGACTGAAAATAGGACATCCACTTAAAATAGCACTAACATTTTTTTTTAGTTCTAAAAATCAGCTTAAAAACAATAAAAATTTGATCTTAAAAGTAAAAAAAAATTGCTAAAATATTTTTGAAAACAGAAAATAACAAATTAAAATAAAATAATAAATTCTTTTATGTTTTTTTCTTTTAATTTTGTCTAAAATATTTTTTGAAAAAAATATATAAAAAAAATTTTGATGCTCGAAAAAAAAATAAATTTAAAATTTTGTACTAATATTAATAATATTTAGTAATTTTTTTTTGCTGATTTTAGCGAATAGATTTTAAATTCCACTTTGCAAAAATTTTACTAAAATTTAGTAGCGGCTACTAATTTTTCTACTAATTTCATTGTACTACACGTCAGCAGACATGTGTTGCTGAGATTAGCAAAAAGTAACGCTGGGCTCAAATTAGCAGAATTTCCCGTAATAACAGCAAAATTTTCAGTTGCCATTACAGACTTTTTTTGGTGAGTGTATGTTTAATTCACAAAGTTTTATTGTATGGTTTGTGTCTATTATCACGATTTTCCCATACAAGAAAAACGCCGAGAGAAAATACAAATAGAGTTTTAATGGCTTATATGTTATTTATGTCGGATCCGGAACTATTGTCACTTAGGTCTACAAAACACAGAAAAAAGAATGATGATTTGAAAGAAATTGAGAAATACATTTTGAAAGACAACATTATAAATTACAATTAAAAAAAATTATCTTATTTGTGGATCAAATTTTGATATAATTTTTTTTAAAGGGTGGTTAAATTTTAAGGGCCGATGTTGATTTTGAATAAAACACAAATTGTTGTGGAAATTATTGTTATATCTTTTTATTATGATAATATAGTATGGTTCAATTATGTATGGAACAAAATATCGGCCAAATGGGCTCCGCGACCTCGGCGGCACACCTTCATCCGATGGTCCCAATTTTCGATGACGCTTGAGGTTCTATGCCGTTAATGTGCCGAATTATATCATCCCTTAGCTCTTAAATTGTTGCTGGCTTATCGGCGTATACCTTTTCTTTCAAATAACCCCAAAGAACGAAGTTCAACGGTGTCAAATCACATGATCTTGGCGGCCAATTGACATCGCCACCACGTGAGATAACACGGCCATTGAATTTGTCGTGCAAAAGAGCCATTGTTTCGTTAGCTGTGTGACAAGTGGCAACGTGCTGTTGAAACCACATATCGGTCAGGGTCATATCCTCAATTCCTGGCCACAATAAGTTTGTTATCATCTCGCGATAGCGAACAGTATTTACGGTAAATGCTTGGCCGACCTCATGACACACTCTCGCGAAGAACAGCAATGATTTCCGCAGAACGAACTGGGCGAGCAATGTATTTTGATTTGAAGTCCCATTTTCATAATAAGCCTGAATAACTTTAACGCGTTGCTTGATTGTGTATCTTTCCATGGTTTAAATTGAGTTAGTCTCAAATTGAGAAATGTCAAATGAAATGCAGAAAAAAACTTGTCTTTTAGGTGTGGTTCACATTCAACAACGGCCCTTAATATTTAACCACCCTTTATTTATGGCCCATTTTAAATAAAATTTTAAGTTTTTGGCACTTTGATCATAAATGTAGCTAAAATTTAGTTTTTAAAAAAATGGATATATGAGAGATAGTCATGTCCTTGTATCGAATGAGAGCTGAAAAATATAATTTTATAAGTTGTTATTAGTTTTTACTGTATTCTGATTACTAATGTAGTGAGAATTTACTTTTTGAGAAAAACTATGTATAGGAGGTAGTCATGTCCTTACACCGAATGAAACGAAATTAATCATTGAGCTAAAACACATATTTTAACAGACACCCAGCAAAAATAAATCTGCCAAAGAAGCAATAAAAGCATCACTACTACCCAGCAAAATAAAATCGATGTTATTCTTTACGAATCTCTTTTTCAAAACATCCAAAGAAGTTATAAAGAATAGTACAAATTTTTCGATTTGTAAAATGTCATTTTAAACATCTTCCAAAATGTTGATATTAACCCCTACTAGTCAAAAAAACAATTATTTAGTTGGTCCATAAATGGTTAATTCCTGCAGTCATTAAATGCCTTATTGAAAAAATATTTTGCATATCAGAGATATTCACTTTGTCCTGTTCGGAATAATTCTTGGCGTGTTCAAAATCACATTTTTAACTTGAAAAAAATGACACTCCCTATTTTGTAGTCCGCATATTTAACAACTTCAGTAAACTAATGAAAAAGTCTATCTGCTCATCGATTTTTCATAGCACCGAAACAAACTACTTTCTCCCAATGACACGCCAATGTTAAAATCATTAATGATTCACAGAAATTTTCACAACTACGTGTTCAGTAGATCTAGTGTATAACTACTTTTTCCTCAGCTCTTATTTTGCTGGTTATGGCAAAGGCATCACTTCTTTTCTAATTGTTTCAGCGATGAATTTAACATTAGCGTGTCATAGGATGAAAGTATTCAAATGTAGCTACTAGCATTACTCATACTTTACTCAAAGGAAGCAATGATAATTCAATGATAACATATTCTTGTGCATGAATGGAAAATGTTCATATTTAAGCTTTGATGAAAATTTAATTCATAAGAATGCAGAAAAATAAGTTTAAAGAAGCGAAATTTATGCATTGATATACAAATACTCTTTATTAAAACAAATATAATTCTGCATTAGTGAAAAAGCATTTTTGAAACATTTTTCAAAAATTTTTATGAATTTTTAGACAAATTTTAAAATATTTTTGGATAATTTAAAACTGGTTGTACAATTTGGAAACATTTTTAGACAATTTTAAAATATTTTTGAACAATTTTAAACAATTTTTGCACAATTTTAAAATTTTTTTTTGGCAATTTGAAATAATTTTTACACAATTTTAAATTCTGAATTAAAACTGGAAATGGTGTAGTGTTAAATAAAAAACATAGTGCAAAAATGCACAGATTGCGTCGTCATACATATTAAAGGCTGAAAAAATGCAAATGACAGGCCAGCTAGTTTCAATAAAAGGCTAAGAAAATCAGTTTTTCTTGATATTTCAAAACTTATATAAAAATTGCAAACCTGCATAAATTCTAACCCTCATGAATTTTTAAACTAAAATATAAAAAATGATTTAATAAAAAAATTAAAGAATTCCATCAGAACTATTTTTTCAATTTAAATAAATGCTTTAGATTCAAAAAATATACGATATACTTTAACATATGCTTTAGAAGTAATGAAGAGTGATTTTTCATATCATATCCAGATCACTGCATTTGAAAAATGAACATATGAATTATTTTGGAAGTGCCTTAGAATAACACAAAAAATCATAAAAGAATATCAACTGAAGTTTAGGAAGCAATGAAAGAGTTATAGTCACAGAATGACTACCATTTTTTTTTTTGCTGGGTAGTTACCAATTTTTCTTTATTCTGTTTAAAATTATAGGTAAAATTAAACTTTTAAACTTAAGGATGTATGGGAGGTAGTCATGTCCTCGCACCGATTTTCCCGAAACTTCTAATTTTTCTTAATTTACATATTTTGAACCAGCACAACAAATTTTATTTTTCTGCGATAGCTCCTCTAATTTTTCCTATTCACTATATGGGAACAAAGAACTGTGCGACGGTATCGGTTTTACGATAACCGTCGACCGATGTAGAGCCACGATGACTGAATTTTTCTTACCGGAAGTTGACGATTTAGATTTAGGGGATATGAGGTTCCAAGAGGTAGGGGCAACTTGTCGTATTACATGCTACACAATGCGTAATTAGAAGAATGCCTTCCTAGCACCAGCAATCTCACGTTATGGTGATTTGGTTTGACCTGCAAGATTTCCCGATTTAAATTTTCCTAACTTATTCATCTGGGGATATTTGAAGTCATTGGTGTACGTGAAAAAGCCGCGCACCTTGGAGAAGTTAGAGCTAAAAATTGACAATGTGAAACCACAAATGCTGTTCACAATTATGCAAAATGTAATCAATAGCTTAAATTTGCATCAACACTTACAGCGGTATACACTTTGTCCGGCATAATTTTCCAAAAGAAATTCAGAAATAAACTATCAAGTGCAAATAAACATAATCAGTTTAAAACCAAATACGTTTTTACTTTAAATAAAAGTTATATTAAAATAAAATCAGATGATGGTTTTTCCCCTACCCTGTATTAGAAAAAAAATAAATTCTTCGCAACTTATAATGGTTGACGAATCACTTTTTAATTATTTATGACAAGTTTTATAACAAATTTTAATTATTTTATATACAACAGATAACATTGTCAATTAAAAATTCAATTTTATATTTTCATGTAAACAACAATTGATTTTACTCATATAATATTTAAGGGATTTTTTTTTTCAATTATTTATCAATTATTTAGATTAAGAAAAAAATACACAAATTTTAGTGTTAAATATGATGCAAATAGTTTCCTATAAAATTTAATATTGTAATTTTCCATAAAATTACATTATTTTTCCAATAAAATTTATTTGCATATTTGTTAACCACCCAAAACGAGTTGGAAATTTGAGTCAAACAAGGGCACAGTGATCTTAAGGAAATATTTGTATGATCAGCAACAGCAATTGTACCGCATAAACAGATATAAGAGCTTTTTAGAAATATACTTTAACCCTTTTTTTAATTAAAAATATATAAATTTAATTTTTTTTGTTCATGCATTAAAAAAAGACATGAACTAAAATGTAATAAAAAATTTCCTTCAAAATAGTTTATAAATTATCCTCAACTTAAGTAAAATTTGATTAAAACTTAGAAAAATTTTCTTAAAAAAAATAAAAAATACCTAATTCATATTTTTCCTAAGTAATATTTTTTGATTTTAGGAAAAAACCAAGTCAATTAAATAAAAATTTATTCATTTTAAGAAAAAACATCTTAGTTTTAAGAAAATTGCATACTCAAATGTAATAAAATTAAGTTTAGTTCAACAAAAAATTAAGGACATAATTTACACCCATTTAGTTCAAAAAATGTGTCTAACTTAAATCGGCTAAATACTTAAACTAAATGGGTGTTCACTTTTTGTTCGCGAGTAGTAAGAATAACTAAATTTTAGAAAGACATTTCTTAATTCAGTTTTTAAGAATCGTTTTCTAAAAATTAGTTAGACAATTAAAAACAAAAAGTAATATTTTTTTTCCTATGTTATAATAAAAATTTACTTGATTTTAGAAACTGATGAACTATTTCTAAGGAAAATTTTCATGCAACTTAGTTTAGATAAATTTTAAAAATTTTAATTAAATATTCTTTTTTTCAAGTAAAAGTTTTCTAATTTTTAAAAAATAATAAAATTTGGTATAGGATTTTTTTTTTTTTGGAAAACGTTTAAATTATTTTTAATATTCTATTCCAAAAAACAATCAATTTAAAACAAACCAGTTAGTTTTCCTAATTTTCAAGAAAAAATATTATTAAATAAAAGAAATTAAAGTAACCATTAAAAAAAACTATCGTGCATGATTGTAATTTTTAGTTCTTGATCGTGCGTGAGCGTGAGTCAAAAATCTCTTACGTGCCTAATTTAAAGTAGCTTAAAATATAATTAAAAAATTTGCTAGCAAATGGTCCAAAAATTTCGAATTTGCGCTTTTATGTAACAAATTTGTTTATTGACTACAATACAAAATATCGCAGGCACATTTTATACATTACGGCATAATGGCTTTCCTATAATTGACGTAGCGCTTATTAAACTTTATATTTATAGAACTATTTTTTTTTTCAATTTATAATAAAAAAAAAATAAGCTAGAAATCCCATAAAATAAACTTATGACATTTTTCCATTTTCCAATAATAACAAGAAATGTAACTGTGATATTTTATATTTTTGCAACAATTTTCTGAAATTAGTTAATTTAATAAGACAAAGGACCCCCTGCATTCCTTAGCCAAAGATGCCGTGTGTCACGTAGGGTGTCTCTTTTTGTAGTTCTCTCAAGCAGAACCTTAAATAAACTACGAAAAGGATCTGACTTTTTCACAATTTATAACGTTTCAGGATATCCTGCGCAGTACATTTTTTTAATTTGTTTACCTTCATGCTAATGAAATTTAATTAATATTTTAAATACATGGATTAGGTAAAATTCAATTTAATTTTAAGACAAAAATCTATAGCAAAAAGCTTGTTAAGAGAATTGTCCTTACAAAGCCGAAGTCCTCTGAAAGTGGGAAAATACTTACTCAATGAGTCTAAAGTAACTTTACCTTATAAGCAGGATAAGGATGTTTTTCACTTAAAGGAAGTGTTATTTAACTTGATGTTAGAAAATATTTTCTTATTTTAAGAAAGCTAAGTCCTAGTTTTTAGTTAAAAAAATTATCTAATGAACTTAAATAAAATAAAATTTTTCTTAAAACCAAGGAAACATTTACTAACTAACAGTACAATTTTAGATGATGTATGAACTAATTAGGAGGAAATTTTACTGTTTTCTAATAAAAATTTACTTCTTAGTAGTAAAATTTTTCTAAAATTTAGAAATTTTGACCAAATTTTAGGAAAAATTTGTTTCTTATTTTCAAGGAATATTGTATTAAATATAAGTAAAAAGTATCTTTGGCGTTTTCGTTTCAATTTTTCCTTTAAATAAGTTAATTTTTCTAAATTCTAGTTCATTTTTTTTGAGTGTGTATAAATATTAGAATTTGGTAAAATTTTTTTCTCTAGCATAATTTTTAGATTGTCAGAAATTTTCTCCACAGAAGATTTTTATTGTAAAAAATATTGTTAATCAAATCTTACTAGTTTGATGGAATTAAGACGTACATATTTTCAGCAAATATATGATTTAAAATTATTACAGGGTAATGTAAACTATGCATTTCTAGTTAAACATTTCGTGGCCTCCATGGCGTATGATGAACATAAGGTTGTAAATAATACTCATACGCAATGATGTACCAGAGGGTATTTAAAGTTTCATATATTGGATATTATATGTGTTGTATTGTGCTATTGAAAACAGAGTTGTTTAAACTTAATTTTAAAAATATACAATAGATTATGGTACGATACAACATTTATCGTCGTTATAGAGAAATGAAAATTCTCATTTTACTCATTTTAAAAAATTTGTTTTTCTAAATTATTCTTGATATTTTCTTACTTTTCCTGTTTGACTTTAAATATTTTTTATTATTATTATTATTATTTTTAATTTTTTTTTTAATCTAAAATTTAAGCTTTAAAAATATTTTACCTAATTGCAACCTATTTCTAAATATGTGTTAACAATTGTCATTATTATTTTTGCTTGGTAATTCCTGTACTGTAATTATAGATTAAATCTTGTTGTGCAGGATATGACATTAATAAATAAATAAATAAAATAAAATAAATAAATTCAAATAACTCTTTTTTTTTTAAATACGACAATACAACAATACACTACTAAGAACACCTTTTGAAGTCCTTTAATAATTGTAAAATTCAATTATTTTAATAAATAAATATTTTAAAACACTGTGCAGCCTGTTACAAAAATGATCACAACTATTAAAATAAAAAGAATTATTTTTGTTTTACATTTCTAATTGAATGTGTGTAATATATATGTAAATATATATTTATATGGCATAGCTAACGGCACAATTTTTGTTGTTGATGTTATTGTTGTTGTTATTATTTTTATTATGACTGCATATGTGGTACATATAACCATTTTATTGTTTATATTTACAGTACTATTAAATAAGCAAATACCATTTTTTAAATATGTATAAAAGTATACAATTGTATGTGTATATGTGTTTATAAATGTAAATGTCTGTATCGTTTTATATAAAGAGATAAACTATTTGTATATAGTTCACTAAAATAAATACACATAAAAACTTATTTACCCAAACATTAAAAACTAAATGAATATACTGCACCACAAACAAAAAAAAAAATTGCAATTTTCCAATAAATATTTAATTTGAGTTTGTTTTGCAAAAGTTTAATGATATTTTTTATCCACCATTGTTGATAATAAAATAAACAACACATTTTTTTTTTTAATTTAATCACAATCATTATAAATGAAAATATAAAATATAAACAAAAATAGCAGAAAAAAATATTTAATTTGTTAAATTCATACTGTATTGAATTTTTTTAGTGTTTTATTATGGAAATTTATAAAAATTTTAAATTGAATTTTAAACTCGTATTTACTACAATTTGTATTTTTTTAATTTTAAAATTCTTTTTGAGTTATTTAAGGATTTCTTTAATTAAATATTGTTTCTTAAATACTGCTTTAATGCAATTTTGTTTACATATTAATTATGCGCACAATTAAAGATTGCATCATGATTTTTGTTGCGTTAAGTGGCTGGCAAACAAAATTCTTAAATAAATGCCAAAAACAAAGAAGGAAAATAAAAAAATTTGGCAACAGTTGTTGCAATTGTTTTTGCTCTGTAGTTACACTTGAGGTAATATTTTATGTTTGTTATTGGGTATGTAAGGTGGCGTTATAAATTTAGCGCTTATCCGAATCCAGATTGTCAACCTCCGATAAGGAAATTTCAGTCATCATAGCGGTCACCGTTCACCGTACATTCAAAAAATAAAGTTAGTAGAAAAATTTGTAAACGATTTTCAATCCCACTTTACTATATTTGTACTGATTTTTAGTAAACAAATTATTATTTAGCAAATCTTTTTGCTATTAAAATTTTACCAATTACAGAATTTTTACAGAATATTTATAAATTTTCCGTTGCTAATTTCAGAAATCATCAAATTTTACAAACCGATTTGCTAAAATTAGAAAAAAAAATTACTAATTTTATAAAAGTGGATATTAAAGGAAATGTTATTTCTAATTAAAACGTACACTTAGAAACTTAAATTGCCTTAAAATGTTACATAGGTTAAAAAAGGGATCGAAAGTGAATATACCGACTCATGTCTTAAAATACGAGTAGGACTTAAAAGTTTTTTTAGCACTAAAAAGTTTTTTAGTGCAAAAATCAGCCTTAAAAACAATTTCAATTTGACTTTAAAAGCAAAAAACAATTGACTAAAATATTTTTTTTCAAAACAGATATTACCAAATTAAAACAAAATAATAATTTCGTTTTTGTTTTTAAATTTTTTAAGACTTCAATTTTTGTTTTAATTTTGTCTTATACATTTTTTGAAAAAAATAAAAAAAAAAATAAATAAATAAATAAATAAATAAATAAACAAATAAAATAAAAAATTTTGATGCTCGATAAAAAAAAATAAATTTGAAATTTTGTACTAATATTACTATTATTTAGTAAATTTTGTTTTGCTGATTTTAGCAAACAGATTTTAAATTCCACTTAACAAAAAGTTTACTAAAATTTAGTAGCGGTAGCTAATTCTTTCTAAAAATTTTATTGAACTACACATCAGCAGACATGTGTTACCAAAATCAGCAAAAAAATACCCCTGGCGCACCTTGCATTTGTCCAGATATATGGTGGAGTAAATATGTCCAAAGATAATTTCTTAAGAAGGGTTTGGAAAATAGAAATTTTGTGAGAGGTTAATATTTATCTGGTCTCACTTACTCTTTTGAAGTTCTTAAAATTTATAAAATAATTCTTTATTTAAGGGAAAAAAAGAATAATTTGTGTCCTTCGAATTGAGAGTCAAGTAGGGGTTTACTAAACAAATAACTTGTATATGTTCCTAAGATTATGGAATAATTAACTGGTACGACACTTTGTGGAATTTCCGCCAGGACCGTGTAAAAATGAGAAAAAAACTAATAGAAAAACTTGCAACGGTTTTCAATCCCACTACTATTTTTGTACTAAATTTTGGAAGACAAATTATTCTTTAGTATTTTTTTTTTGTTATTTACATATTCCAAATTACCGAACTTTTATGGAATATTTACAATTTTTTTTCGCCATCTTCAGAAATTATTTAACGAATTTTTGAAAATGGATTTGCTAAAATTAGCAAGAAATGTTACATAGGTTAAAAAAAAGGGTCAGAAGTGAAGACACTTTTCAAAACCGACTTATTTCCAAAAATAGGTCATCCACTAAAAACATTTTGGGTTCTTAAAATAAGCCCTTGAATAATTTAAATATGACCTTAAAATCAAAAAAATTTACAAAAATATTTTTCAAAACAAAAATTATCAAATTAAAACAATGAATTTATCCCTTATGTTTTTACTGTTTTTAATTTTTTTTTTTAATTTTATCTAAAATATTTTTTAAATTCCACTTTTAAAAGGTTTACTAAAATTTAGTACCTACTACTAATTTTTTCCACTAATTTCTTTGTACTACACGTTAGCATACATGTGTTGCTAAGATTAGCAAAAAATACCGCTGGGCTCAAATTAGCAAAATTTCCCGTAATAAAATCAAAATTTTCAGTTGCCATTACAGACTTTTTTTGGGAGTGTAATGGCGAAAAGTCTCCCTTATATGCCCTGCCAAAACCGTTTATGCTACACTCAGAAAAATATTTACCAAGTATAAAGTAATTTAACTAAATTCTAAGAAATTTAGGAATGATTTGGCTTTAAAGAAATTCTAACTTAAGTCAAGTATACCCTTTTCTTAAAAACAAGTAAAAACAAGTATACTTTACTTAAATTTAGTAATTTTTTTTCTTAATGTGAGTAAATTTCTTCTTAACCCTACGATTCATAACCGGGTACCCGTGTACCTTTTTTGACTTTAAAGTGCTGCTGTGCCTATAATTTTTGAGATACGGACATAAAACTCCGAATCATGAGAGATTTTGGCTAAACTAAGATTTAAATACGAAAAAATTCAAAATATTTTCAATATTTTCTTTAAAAAATGATTTTAAATGTTTTACCCCCATAAACACACAACCGGGTCCTCGGGTACCCTAATGCAATTCCTATGTAAATGCCTGACATGTAAATGAAAAAACGTTTTTTTGTGTTGTTTTTATTGGAAATAAATGTCTTTTTTATTTATTTTATCATATTTTATATATATTATATTATAATTCATCCGAATCACTATCGTTGTTATTGTGGCAATTGTAGCATTTAGTAATTATTATGGCGTGCTCATCGCATATCGGCGTGCTACATATGCTGCAATTTTTTCTAGTTTTTCTTCTGCGCTTATTTTGAAGAAGGTTGCACATGTAGCACACGCCCGTATGTACTTTTCTGCCCCTTTGTCGTGCTGACGGAGATGTTGACGGACCTGCAGCACAAAGCACACTCTCCAACGGCCTTCCGATGATGCTTTCAATTGCATTTTTTGTTGAAAATTGGCGCACGCTTCGCACATTTGAAATTCTATTTTCTATAACAGGAATGCACAGGTTTTCTGCCAGTTGACGCAGGAAATTCTTCCTGCGCGTCGTGGTGTATCGTGCAGTTGGATTATTTCCATAATATATGATGTGTTATGCAAATGCGCTCACATCAATGATGTTATAGAAAAATGCCATCGGCTATCTTCTTGTTTGTCGCTGGGTCGTGTATTCTTGGAGCGTTTGGTCCATTACGTCCACCCCATCTTTTGTTTGGTTATAAAAATTTATAATTTCTGGTTTCCCATTCTCGTCAATTTGTGCATCATCATGCATACTAGAAAGAAGGATGACCGAGTTGGACTTCCGCTGCTTATATGAGAGCAGTGTTACGTTGTCGTAGAAGCCAAATAAACTTGAACCAACGTCTTTTTTTTGTCTTCTTTCATCTCCGCAGGGATGTAAGCTTTGTTGCGGCGGAGTGTACCCACAATGCTGAGCTTTTCTACTTTTAGTTGCCTAGCCAACGGCAGCGTCGTAAAAAAATTATCCATTGTTATATTTCGTCCGCTACCGTAGTATGGCCCAACTAAATCTCTCACCACTCTTTCGCCAACACCAACTTCACGACCAGTTTCTTGTTTGCCAGTATATATTTGGCCATGAAGTGGATATGAGTTTTTGGCATCGCAAATCCACCATACTTTTATGCCATATTTTGCTGGCTTCGAGGGTATATATTGGGTGAATTTGGTTCTACCACGGTATGGATATAATTGTTCATCAATGGTCAAATATTCTGATGGCACATAATATCTGGCAAGATTTGCATTGAGCATTATCCAAATATCGCGAATTGGCGCCGCTTTGTCTTGACGCTGCCGCTCTACCCGTGTTCTGGGGTCGTCAAACCGCATAAAACGCAGCAAATTGAAAAACCTGTTTATTCCCATGGTGGCGCGGAATATTGGGTGAGCCTGTGACGTCCACAAATCTCTTGCGTTTTCGTCATTAGAATGATTTGTGCCAGCCATCAATCAACTGACGTCTATTGGGATTCGCTTCATTGTACGCATTATATGTGGCATGCGCTTTTCTATTTGTGTGGCGCACTATTATATCCACCATTTCCACTGTGAGGTATGATTTGAAACACTGCAAAGGCGTCATATTTTCAGTAATCCGCGCTGGACCACAGCGGTCTCTGAATATATTGTGGCTTCTCACTTGTTGGCAACTACGTGGTGTTCGCTGCCATTGTGTGCCGTCACGTGCAGTCATGTAGTCTGCTGGGTTTGTTGTTGGTGCATCTTCATGCATATCATAATCTTCACTTTCATCATCAAAGAAAATTTCCTCTGGTGCGTCAATAGCAGCTGCAATTTCGTTTGCGTTGTCAACATTCAAATCTTCATTCTCTGATTCCGAAACTTCGCCAGTATAGGACACATTTCCTTCATTTTGGTCTTCCACAGGGTCCACTTCAAGGTCCTCATCTTGAGTCGCTTCCTCAAATAAACGTTGAATATATGTGCTTCTTGCTTCATCACTCAAATTCCAGTATTCCCTTGTAGACAAATATCGGTCGTTGCGGCTCATTTTTCACCAACTTCACTGTTCAAATATTCAACACAGACTGGCGAAGCAAATGAAATATTTCAATTTTACGATACAAATGAACATCTGCTATCTAATTCAAAAGCAATTAAGCAAGTAGGTACCGAAAATAAGCAAAATAAGCAAATAAACAACCCTTACATAAAACCAGTTTCTGCCTACTTGTGTCGCTTTAGGTACTTATATACGAACAGAAACCAGTTTTTTTTCCAAATATCAAATTTGTACAGTTGAGAACGCAAAATATAATCAACAACAAAAATATTTACAGGAAAATATTATTTTATTTCAATAAACGCAAAACAACCTACTTCGGGTACCCGGGTACCTGGTTGTGAAATTAAAGGAGTTTTGCTGGTTATGAATCGTACGGTTAAAGTTTAGTATATTGTTTACTTAAATTTAGTATAAACTTGTTCTTAAATTCAGTAAAAATTATTCACAAACGAGTAAATTTTTCTTAAATTTTAGTACTCTTGAACTCGTGGTAATGCTGAATAAACTTTATTTTTAGTCTATAAATTATTTTCATGTTATGTAAGTTTAAAATACAAACACACAAACATCGCTTATTAATATTTATTAATTTGTAATTCTCATTCAGTTCTTACTTTTAGTTTGCATCATAAAATCTAAGTAATCAATTTTAATTTTTTTTGTATATGAATATTAACGAAAACAATTAAACATTGTTTTCGTTAATACATAAAAATATTTTCAATTTAAAATTTATTAATTAAATGCTGATACTCAAAACTAAATGATGCAATATAAACTATAAACCAAATGAGAATTGTATAGGCTAAAAATATTTTAAACCTTTTTAGGAATGCTAAAGAAAACATTTCCTTAAATTTAAGAAGTTAACATACTTGGTTTAAATAAGTTAAAATGTTTGAAGGGGGTTTGGAAGGCGGAGGAAAGGTTCCCTTTGATTGCCTGCCTAAACCGCTTTGATTAGAAATCTGAAGTTTAAATTAAGTGTTCGTTATATTGTGAACTGTTTCGCTTTTTTGGGATCTCTAAACACTTAAAATTACAGGTTTAGGGGACCTTGAAATAATAAATGGTAAGGGTTGAAATTCCTCATGGCTATCTTTAAACTAATTTCTTACAGTGTTCGTTAAACACACAATTTTTAAAGGACCAAAAAATATGAACGCACCCCAACAGCGCTAAATAGTTTGGGAGTTTTACTACGCTAACTTTATATATTGGTTCAGTGTTAAAAATTCGTCCATTATAATTACAGAGTATGTATAGAAAATTAATTATAGTGTATATAAAATTCTGTTTTGTCTTATACCGAACTCCTGCGAGTTTTGTCATTGTTTTTTCATTGTGCTGGTTTGCAGCTGCAAAACTAATGCTTTAGAATTTATCGTGCCAATTTCGTTATTTCTAAGAAGAATAGTTGTAGTAAAAAGGGTTGATGTTTTGTGCAACCATTGTTATTTACGAATCATTTGGAAAATTTATAAGAATGCTGAAAACAAATTGTTAAACTGGGCATAAAAGCAAAACTTTCAACATTTAAGTAGAATTGACATAATTAGTTTGTAAATTTAAGGGAATACTAAAAGTTGTGATATTTAATGTGAAAAGGGCTCTAAAAACTTTGTATATAAAACATATTTACTTATACATTTTGTTTTTCTTTAAATTAGGGCTAAAGTTTATGGGCATAACAATTTTGAATTATCAACAAGACAAGAAGAAAAGAAGACAAATAGAAAAAGAGTTGAATAGAGTATTTAAAAAACCGGCCTTTTGAAAAAACCGGTTTCGGGTTTCTTCGAAAAATAGAATTTAAAAAAAACCGGGTTCGGTTTTTGCAGAAAAAACCGGTCAACTGGTTTTTTCGGTTTTTTTTTTTAATTTGAATAAAAAGCTTATTAATTTGTTAATTGTTTTTATTACAAAAAAAAAACCAATTTAATATGTAAAGTAATAAAAATAAAAAAATACATTCTTTGAAAAAAAAAAAAATATATATTTATATATATACATATACATACCCAGCAAAATAAGAGCTGAGGAAGAAGTAGTTAAACACTACATCTACTGAACCCGAAGTTGTGAAAATTTCGGTGAATCATTAATGATTTTAACATTGGCGTGTCATTGGGAGGAAGTAGTTTGTTTCGGTGCTATGAAAAATCGATGAGCAGATGGACTTTTTCATTAGTTTATGGAAGTTGTTAAATATAGGGACTACAAAATAAATATAGGGAGTGGCTTTTTTTTAAGTTAAATATGTGATTTTGAACACGCCAGGAATTATTATTCCGACCAGGGCAAAGTAGACATCACTGTTATGCAATATATGTTTTCAATAAGGCATTAAATTACTGCCGGAATTAACCATTTATGGACCAACTAAATGATTGTTTTTTTTTTTACTAGTAGGGGTTAATATCAACATTTTGGAAGTTGTTTAAAATGACTTCTTACAAATCGAAAAATTTGCACTATTAACTTCTTTGGATGTCCGAAAAAGAGATTTGTAAAGAATAACATCCATTTTATTTTGCTGGGTATATATTCATTTAAATTTAATTTTTTTATTGTATTTTATTTCAACAAAAAATTAACTTAATACCAATATTTTTTAATATAATATCTTAAAAATTAATATCATAAAATTATATTCATATCAAATGAATAGAGATCATTAAGTTTGTAAATTGGTAAAATTAGGTACGTTAGTAATTTGAACGTTTAAATTGGCATTAAATAAGTTTTTTTATATTACATTTTAAATATGTAAAAAGAAAATCTATTTTTCAGTTCTAAAATAATATTTTAGAAATAATATGCTTAAATCGCATGTTTCGTTTTAAGACTATTTTTTTGTTTGCTTTTAATAAAGCTAAAAGTGAAAAATACTATTTCACTAATAGTAGATGTTGGACTAATAGTCAACAGACAATAATATAAATTTTCCATCTTTTCAGTTCTTTTGTCGCATTTATCAAGATATATGAAACCATCATATAATGATGAATGATTTTGTACAGTCTCTTTTTTAGGATTTTGAATACTGTTTATTGTGTTATTTAGATCAGATATTAAACTATTTGAATTTGGAATATCCAAAGTTAAGTCTTCATCGGAATCTATTTGACTTACATCTAAATCTTCATAACCAAACAAACGATTATAAAAGTGTTTGGAAAAAATAAAAGAGACCAAGTAACCCATAACCCAGTTTTTGATGTAATTAAAAAAACCGGTTAACCGAACAAAAAATACCGGTTTTCGGTTTTCTTCGAATTTACAAAATATTCAAAACCGATCGGTTTTTAAAAATAAAGAAACCGGTTGACCGGTTTTCGGTTTCGGTTTTTGAATACTCTAGAGTTGAATAAAGTTGAATTTTTTAAAGAGGTGAACTTAAATAGTTTCAACAGCAATAATTGCAAATGTAAAAGCCATATGCGCTAACTAACACAAACAACAATTAAAGTTTGTGTAAAAATCAAGACAATATTGATTTTTTACAGCAAACTTAACGCAGAAACACTTAAAAATTATGCATACTATCACAATATTGTACAAGTCACTTGTCTATTGGTTTTATTGGAGTACCCTGTGTGCTGTTGTAACGATTGCTGAGCTTAATCAAAATTACATATAAAAATCAACTTTTTTTAACTAAAACAAATAATGAAATTACACCGATGATCGTATTTAGAAACGTTAAATCTTTCGAAAAAGTGATTAACAACATCATATAATAAATTTTGCAATGGCTTTTAAGACGAAGTGTTTTGGTCATTATTAGCACAAAAGATTGGTCATAAAGCCTATAAAGTAACATTGGATTTATTCAATTTTACATTTTTAACACAAACAAAACAAAAAAGCACTGTATATAAAGAAATAAAGTAAAAGACAGAAGCACTGACTCGAAATCTGCTGTGATCCGGATGTGTTCTTTGGAAATTTCGACAGGGCAAAAAGGGATTAAAGTCCTGACTCTGATAGCATACCCGTACGTATTAGGCTAGAGTACTGAAATGTATGGGCCTTAACAAAGTTACTTAGGCGCTTTTTAGAATGTTCAAAAAGTGCAAAATAGTAATTCAAAAGTGGAGAATTGTTTCTCTTAATGGAAACCCCAAAATGCTGTGGGAGAAACTAGAAATTTAAGAGGGGAGTGTATTTGAAACTTTAGACAAGGGGAATAAATTGAAATTTAACGGGGAACGAGTGGAATTGAAACACCAGTCAAGGGGAATGAATTGAAATGAAATGGGAAACGAATGGAACTAAATCACTAGACAAGGGGCTAACATGGAATGGAACGTGAGCCGAGAGGACATAAAACACTAGACAAGGGAAATGCTGTGAAATAAAACGGGAAACGAAAGAAATTGTAATATATGATAAGGGGACCAAAATGTAATGAAACGGGGAAAAAGCGGAATTGAAATACTAGACAAGAGGAATGAAATGGTACGGAACAGGAAACATGTTAAATTCAAACACTATATAACGCAAACAAAATGAGTGCAAGGTGGAAATATCACCAATTAATTTGCCTTAGTCCCATGTATGGTAAACATCCACTAGAACAATATTTTTGAAAATTTTTATAAGAGCAAAGCTACGGCTTTAACGTACCACGTACTTCGCCATAAACAAAGTAAAAATTGGGGGCTTAAAAGGTGGAAAAGAATCTGGCATAACGGCCTTTTTAAACCGCTTTGGCTAGTAACATAAAACTTAAAATGTGGGTTTCCAATGTGGTACCAAAATTAGCCCAAAAAAGAAAACACAATAAATTTGGGAAAAAGCTTGATACACTTTTTTCAGCGATATTCAATAGTTTCAATACCCTGTTTATACACTCGCCGAAGAAAGTCTGTAATGGCAACTAAAAATTTTGCTGTTATTACGGGAAATTTTGCTAATTTGAACCCAGCGGTATTTTTTTGCTAATCATGCAACACATGTCTGCTGACTTGTAGTAAAATGAAATTAGTAGAAAAATTAGTAGCCGCTACTAAATTTTAGTCAACTTTTTGTTAAGCGAAATTTAAAACAGGTTTGCTAAAATCAACAAAAAAATTTACTAAATATTGTGAATATTAGTACAAAATTTTAAATTTATATTTTTTTATCGAGCATCAAATTTTTTTTATTTTATTTATTTTTTTCAAAAAATATTTTATACAAAATCAAAAACAAAATCAAAGGCTTAAAAATCCTAAAAATTGTTAAAACAAACGAATTATTCATTTTATTTTTAATTGGTAATTTCTGTTTTGAAAAATATTTTAGTCAATATTTTTTTACTTTTAAGGTCAAATTTTAATTGTTTTTAGGGCTGATTTTTAGAACTAAAAAAATTTTTTAGTGCTATTTTAAGTGGATGTCCTATTTTCAGACATCAGTCGATATATTCACTTCTTCTATGTAACATTTTAAGGCAATTTTAGTGTGTAAATGTAAGTTTTAATTAGAAACAACATTTTCTTCAATATCCACTTTGAAAAATTAGTAATTTTTCATTGCTAATTTAAGCAAAGCGGTTTTTTAAAAATTTGTAAAATGATTTCTGAAATTAGCAACAATAATTTGTAAATATTCTGTAATTTGTATAATGTAAATAGCAAAAAGATTTGCTAAATAATAATTTTTTTTTACTAAAAATCAGTACAAAAATAGTTAAGTAGGATTGAAAACCGTTTACAAATTTTTTTACTAACTTTTTTTTCTGAGTGTAGTAAGAATTGTCTAGCACCTTATAATAGCCAGCAACCGCAAATCTTTTACCTCTGAACCAATTTTTCAATTTTGGAAATAGAAAGTTATCCGAAGGAGCTAAATCTGGCGAATGTAATTTAATTTTTTTTTCAAACCAATGCCACCAATGCCACAGGGCAGTTCGTCTAATTTTGGGACCGCCCAGGTATATGGGCTTTTTAAAATTTTCGGCAGGAACGTGATATAAATTGGGGTTAAAATAGGTAAAGTCTGCTCATTAGTGGCCAGCACAAACCACTTTGTAAAGAAAATGGAAATTTAAAAAAATTTCTTCCCTGGATTATTGACTGTTTCACCAAAAAGGTGAATTTATTAATTTTCGCCAGAAAAGTGGAAGAAATGATGTTTTAAAAGCTCGAAGAGCTTCCCCTTCAAAGCCCGCCAAAACCCTTTTAATCGTCGTGGCAGAAACCGCAAATACGTATTTTACCCTACTGGCTAATAAATATTATTCTTGATAATTTATTTATTTTAATTGAATGAAAATCCTTCTTTTAACATTATATTATAAACGATCAATTATATATAATTTTTCTTTTTTAAATATCTTTACCTTTTTAGGATTCATATCCTCTCAAAGTTTTAACTGTCCAATTGAAAGCTTTGTTGGGGTATGAAGCGAAATTTTTTTTTTTATCCTAAATTTTAAGTAATAAAAATATTTGTTAAAATTCAAATTTGATTCTAACAATTTTTTGGTTGAAATATTTGTAAATTGTTATGGTTTATAAAAAAATTCTTTAAAAATAAAAATGAAAGTTATAAAAAATAACCAAAAGTTTTATGTATTTACAAATTCCATTGTTGGTGCCTTTTTAAAACTTTTTTTATTTGTACATAAGAATAGGGTGTCCCAAGAAGAACGCAATTTTTAAATCTGGCAACATTCGAAGTGTCATTGTTTGACATTTGAACAATTGTTATTGCTTGCTAGTAGAAGGTACGAGGTTAGTAAAAATGGAGCGCTACACGAATGAACAACGCATTCTCATTGTGAAATTGTTTTACCAAAATGGTGAAAGTTTTGCGGCTACAGTTCGCTAATTGCGATCAATTTGGGCTCACAATAATGTTCCAAAAGAGTCAACTGTAAAGAGATTAATGGATAAATTTGCCGAAACTGGGTCTGTTAGTGATGTAAAGACACAACGCGCCATCGACCAGGTCGATCGACCGAAAATGTCGCAGCTGTACGTGATGATGTCGCTCGAACTCCATCCACCTCAATTCGACACCGAGCTCAGCAAATTGGTGTCTCCAAATCCACTTTGCAGCGAATTTTGACGAAAGATTTGCATCTTCATGCATACAAAGTTCAATTGACTCAGGAACTGAAGCCAGCTGACCATGGACAGCGAAGGGAGTTCGTTAATTGGGTATTGGAGAGACAACATGAAAATGCTGATTTTGCCGATAAAATCATCTTCAGTGACGAGGCCCATTTTCATCTTGATGGCTTCGTCAATAGGCAGAATTGTCACATTTGGGGTGAGGAAAATCCTCGAGTAATTCACGAGAAGCAAATGCATCCTCAACGTGTCACTATGTGGTGTGGTTTTTGGGCTGGAGGAATCATTGGACCTTTTTTTTATGAAAATGAGGCAGGTCAAGCGCAAACAGTCAATAGTGTTCGGTATCGTGAAATGATAACCAGTTTTTTCTTGCCTAGAATTGAAGAAATGAATGTGGAGGGCATGTGGTTCCAACAAGACGGCGCCACATGTCATACAGCCAGAGAAACAATTCAATTGCTGCATCAGTCATTTCCCGGTCGTGTTATTTCGCGTTTTGGAGATCAGAATTGGCCGCCTAGTTCGTGCGATTTAACACCATTAGATTTTTTTCTTTGGGGTTTTTTGAAGTCGATGGTTTACGCGAATAAGCCGACGACGACTCAAGCCTTAAAAGAGGAAATTGGACGCTGCATTAATGAAATACCGCAGCATTCATGCAAAACGGTCATTGAAAATTTCATTAAAAGATCGCGTGCATGCCAGCAAAGCCGCGGCGGCCATCTACACGATATATTGTTCCATACATAACCTCATGCTGTCTACTTTACGATATAATAAAGTTTCACGATTTTTTTTTAATTCTGTGTTTTATTTAAAATTTAAAAACTGCGTTCTTCTTGGGACACCCTTTATTTAAAAAAATATTCTTTGCAAG